>JARHVA010005214.1:1270000-1274299 GCA_037957365.1 Torreya grandis | reverse complement strand
GAAGTACCTTAATTTCCTTAAAGAAATTTTAGTATGTTTTCACTGGTCTCCTTCTTTAGGGGAAGACTATATTTCATCAATGATCTCATACAAATTACCTCTATAACTATCTTCTGAAGAGAAGTCAATTTGTATCTGATCTTTTTCATGGGGGATGCTCATCTTGAATGTCTATTTCATCTTCTATATCATCTTTTGATTCACTTTATTCTTCAAATGGAAAATAAAAATCTTGCATGAAGGATTTAGAAGTTCCTACAACCCTAGATGTCCCTACAATAATGTTTTGCTAAAATATAGGTTTAGATGTAGCCTTTTCATTTTGATATTCTTCAAAGATATTACAATGATAAACTAGGCCTATATCACAAAGATTCATTTCATGCATGTCCTCAGATGACTCATTATTACTATTATCGTGAAACATATTGAACTTTTGAGAAGTATTCTCTGTTGATACCTTCCCCCAAATTTCCCACCTACTTTTGAAACTAAAGAAAATTAGTGCTCAATTTTTGAACCATCTTAAGTATGGATTCATCCTCATTCTTTGGTGCTTCTGAGTTATGAACTTGATTGTCATTACTAGTGGGCACCAAATTTCTTTGTCTTTGTGGATGAAATCCATTTATATCATTGTTGAAGAACCCCAAATTTGACTAAGATAGGCATGGCTTAAGGGAAATTGGTTCAATGTTGGTGTCTAATTTAAGGTAAACACACTCTGATTGGCATTAAGAATGACATTCAGTGCCGGGGAAATCAAGGTTGACATTTGGGATAGTATATGCAAGCTGACCTTCAGGCTATATTTGATCACTGATTATTATAAATTCAACATAAGCCAATGCTAAGGTGTTTATGATTCCAATAGACCTTCTAATAAATATAAAAGTCATGGGATCCAAAGACTCCTTATAAATCCCTAAGGCTAAAGCCTCTTTAGGTCTATAAAGAGATACAATTTTGTTAAACATCTTATGGAACCTAGCATTAAAATCTATAATGGGCTCATTTGAGTCTCTTCTGGTAGTGGTGAATTATTGATATAGAATGCATGGACTAATGATTTTACCAAATTGATCAATAAAGATTATGTTAAAATCATCCTAGCTAGCTATGCAATCCTATAGAAGGTTAAGAAAACATTCATATGCATCATATTTGAAAATAAATGGGAATAATCTACATGTTACATCTTCATGAATAACATTTAAGAGTCTTAAAGAAGATTTGAAAGATATAACATGTTATTTATCAGTGATAATGCCATTAGGATTGAAAAAAGGTAAATACCTTTTAGGGTTTCTTGATAATTCATGTACCTAACCAAGCACATTGATATAAGATCCACTTAACCATGCCATACTTTGATGAGGATCTTACTTGTGGTAGTTCTAGCTCTGTTTGAAATAAAATGTGGTAAGCCTCATCTTTACAAAGAAAAATGATTAGATTCACACATTAAGTAAATTCTGAACAAATATGTATAAAGAACAATAAGGGACATAGATATTTAACTAAATTAGCTCCAAGATATGTCCAAATACATTATTATGAATGATATTTACATGTTTCAGCTCAAATAAACTCAAATTTATAAATAATCAGTCAATATTTGAACAAAACCACTAGTGCTTACCTCAAACACCTTGGATTCAAGTTTATCTTTACCCTAAATACTCATAGATCTTCAATAATGGTCGATATTTGGCTAAAGGAAGCCCAAATATTAGACTAAAACCATAAATATCGATGATATTTACATAATTATCCTCAAAAAAAAAAAAAATGCAAATAATATACCAATCTTTGATAAAAACACACCAAAATTGGCAAATATTTTACAAATTCACAAAGATCTAACTAAGGCCCTCCTTCTAGTTCCAGTGAAACTCCTCTTGTTGATACCTAAATGTGTACCATAGGTGCCCAGAGTGTTTAAGAAACACTTCTTATTTTATAATTCCTAAGAACTCAATGCATGAGTTCTAGGTTGTGATAATCATGTTATCTTTGATGAAACAAAGGTAAAACAAGTGACTATTTCAAAATATTTATAACATTTGGTGGTTGGGAGCCACCATGGCCAAATAGTTTTTCTATGTGAAATATGAAGTATTCTATGCTAATTAGAGTGAATTATGTTCAATAAATAATCTAAGATGGATATTTACAATGAGAATTAATCTAAAATGATCTGGTTAAAAAAGGAGCAAAAGTAAGGGTAGGGTAAAAAAAAGATGTTTCTAGTATTTGTTCCAGACATTATGACAAAGTTCAAATCTCATCTGAACATGTTTTTAACCAATGTATGAAGTTAATAAAGCTAAGCCTAAATCACAACATACATCAAACAAGCTTCTTAGGAAGGTATGAAATGATACAAATAGGAACCGGGCTCACTTTAAAGATTCAATCCTACAAGCAAACAATATTATCCCAAATACAAAAAAAGTGTAGAAAATGAAATAAGCATTAGAAATTTCAACTAACCTAGAATTGGCACAAATTATCAACTCTAAATTCAAGATACACATCCAAAATCCATAGGAACCATTCAAATCTAAAAGTGAAACTAGACAACTAAGAGAGAAACCATATAACACTTCACACAAGCAAATATGGATAGACTTTACAAAATTCCTTGTTTGTATTCATTACTCAAAGTTTACAAAGTAATTTGGGTCTAATAACTCCCTAAATTTTTATAACTAATAATACCCCTTTTATATAATGATCAAGGTGGTATGTCGGTCAATCCTAACCAATTAAAAAAGTACAAGTATAGGGACAATTGTCCATTCCACAAATGTTTTAGAAATACACTAAACTTTCCCAATGGATTGATCTATAGGTAGTGTGTTTTATAAACCACACATTCCTTTATAAATATAATATTCCACTTTTAAAATGGATAAGGTTTAGCCACAGGAGGAATATTTTGACTTTGAGAACCCTCTGACTGATGAAGTGCTATGTTACTACTGTAGGGTCTTCATTAGTTTATGATGCTACCCAATGCATGCACTATCATATCTCTGAGCTTCTCAAGGATATAGGAGAGGTCCCTAATAATTTATAAAAATCCTTTTAAACTGCTCGCTAATGGACTCTATCTCAACTTATCTTTACAAAGGTGATAATTCATCTCCCTTCGAGTCAATCATAATGATCACAAGGTTTGGTTATGGTCCTCGCCTCACTAAGGCATTCTTGAAGATTATAATAGTGCTCCAATGGTAGTTGTGACTCAAAAATCATGAGCTTAGATTGTTACCTTTACATTATTAGGTCTATAAGGTCTCAAATTTGGCACATTGCACTCATGAGGCTTTGATGTGGCATTTTTATGGCATCCTTGTGCCGTTCTACTTATCACTATTCAAATTATGACAATTGCATTTGAATTTAGATCTAAGTAGTTGTCTTAAAATTGATGTTTACATGACCATCATTTGACATATGCATTAATGTCATTGACAGGCACATGATCATCAATTTTAAACACATCCATGAAGATATTTTTTATCTTAATTTTTATGTCCACATGATCATCATTTGACATCCACGTGAAAGTAATTGATGGGTACATGACTATCAATTTTAAACACATCCATGGGGATTTATACTATCGTAAATTTGATGTTGAAGTGACCATCATTTGACTTCCATGTGGACATCATTGACAGGTGCATGACCTTCAATTTTAAATATGTATTTGGGACTATTTTTCATGCTTACCACTTGTCATTTCTGAGTTTTTCTTATTTTATATATGTTCCATATGGTAATGCTCAATGCTTTTGTGCTCTTTATACTAGGCTCCAATGCATCATTTAATCTTTGTACCAAGCTCTTGTGATGGTGACACTTATCACCCCCATGAAGCTTCTTAAAACCTTTAACAATTCAACATTACATGAATCATTCAATCAACTATACTAGGTTCATGTGGACCATAGATCTCAAGAACATGCTCGAGATTTAACTCTTTGGTTAGGGTTTGACTTTTCAATGTTTGTCACACTTTGTTCAATCAATTTCATCCGAGTGAATGTGGATCATTGATCTTGTAAAAAAGAATGAAAGTTAAGCTTGAGAGCTTATATAAAGGACATAGGATAAAATCTTTAAGCTAAGTTCTAAACATTTTAAATGGGACCCCATGAATTAAAAGGGACCAAGGCATAAAGACTTTGGACCAAGGTTAGAAACCTAAAACAAAAGACCCCATGAATAATAAAGACATAGCATGAAATATTAACCTAAGGTTTTTATCATATTAATAAATATGAT
>JARHVA010005214.1:1085000-1265000 GCA_037957365.1 Torreya grandis | reverse complement strand
TCCACAATATCAAACAATGCAAACCATTAGACCTAGACACACCCCAAACATCATTAGGTATATTTTGTCGATATTCCCATACACCCAATAGGATATACACCTATGACAATGCATAAAGATAAAACTACCTACAATGGTTTGACATAAGGGTCTTACATTCTCCCCCTCTTATAAAAGCATCATCCTCAATGCAAAACTCTAGACAATGGGTGAAATAACAATTTAAAATTTAGAATTAATCATGATTTCATGATTTAAATTTTAAGGTTGTTTACATCTTTTGACATTATGGATATTTTAATCATTGTATTTTGCAATGTGTTTGATTTAAATTAATAATTATGGTAGCAATTTTGAAATTAGTTTCGATAGTGTCAAATGGCCATACAATCAGCCACTCTATTTCCATATCATCTGAATCTCAAGGATACTCTGCCAAGATGTAATCCTAACTAGCAATATGTATAATTATAATTTTATCCTATCATGAATCATAATGAAAAATATCTGCACCATCCAATGGTAAAAGTATAATATGTTGACATAAGAATGATCCCTAATAAATAATATAGATCAAAACTGAACCACACTGAGCTATGTAAAACTATATGCCACTAAACTTTGTTGAAAGAAGCATATATATGCATAAATGATCAAGCAATAATTACATGAAAATTATCTACTTATACCTCCCATAATAAACATACCACCTTGTACCTCCCAACTAGCTTAAACATCACTACTTAGACCTCCTAGCTAGCAAAATAACAAGTAATAAATAACCACCACATCTAGTGGGGTGGAAAGGATGGTATATCGACCTGAGTGACAGGTTCCCCATCACAATCCCATTATCTATATTCCAAGTTACTTATTTTCTCCCATACCATACCATAGGTATAACAATTATGCACATACATATACATGATAAACCAACACAACAATCACAAAAATAAATAATCAAAAAAATTAGTCAATCATGTAAAAGCATAAACTAATAGAAAATGAGATCAAGTGATCAAAATATTTCCAATAACAATCCAAACTATTAGTCTCAAAAACAATCTAAATGATTAATAACAACCAAAAATCCAAACTATTAGTTTCAATAACTATTTACATAATCATCCAATTGATTAAAATATTCAAATAAAATAAAATTCTAGTTTCCAAATCAATTTAAAAAAATAAAGTGCAATCAACTAAAATAATTTTGGCAAAACATATGCAAAAATAGATCACATAATGCACACTATGTGACTTTACAAGTCACTCAAGGGGATAAAGAATAAAATCATCTCAATTACCTCATAGAGGTAAGAAGCATCTCAATTACCTCCCAGGGATTTGAGGCATCTTAAATATCTCCCACAAATATGAGGAACATTGTATATTACCTCCTAGAGGTAAGGAAATACTTTTAAATTACATCCTAAAGGTAAATCAATAATTACACATCATCATATGTAATAGTATCACAATACATATCGACTGCACAACTCCCATACATAGCATCCCAGTGCTATAAAATTACCCAAAATTAATCATTTTACCACACATCACTGACTATCATGTGATTCATCTGATGTCAATTAGCATATCTCATAGAGAACAACCATGTCGAAAACATAACTTGCTCAAGGCATACAACCAAAGTACTATAAAGTGAAAATTATCTAAGTGTTACCCATAGAATATTATCCTCTGATATAATATCTAAACTATCAAAATAGGGTAACTACTAATAATCTCTACATCTGATGTTATAATATCATAAAGTAATACAAGGAGAGTTTATATTATAGCTTACAACTATACATCACCACAATCATAAGTTCCACTGAGATATTAATTAATCTTAGGAAGGGTTGTTACTTCACACAAAATTTACACATATAGGTTACATACAAGCTTGCCACAACACATATACAATTATACCACTAGCCTTAACAACATAACATCATGAAAGTACTTAGTCATATACACATGACATTTGTATAACAAGGTTAATTACATAATACAACTCCATCATTTGTAAGGTTTAATGAATGCACAAATGTTATAGGGGTTTATATAAAATATTATGATTATAGATGCACACAGCTTCACACATTGAGGTTACACATAAATGCCATAAATACTAGGCTTACATAGTTTCATGACAATTAGGATAACTCTCACAATAACATAACATAATTTATGGGTTTCGTACAAGGATCAAGGCAAGATCATAGGCCCAAAAAATAGATATATTATCTCTAATGTCATTATTATCCATCATCATCCCTATCTTATCCACAAAATAATATACATGTCTAAATTTATCATAAAATAATACCCATAATTGATGAAATTAGCACAACTAGATTCATTTCATATATACCGAACAAGGAGAAGTATCAAGAATTCCTTAAACATATCTAACCAATCAAAGGACATAACCTATTCCATTTTTGTAAATATTAACAACACCAAATACCTTATTTATCATAATTACCCTATTCTAATTCCACTTCTTAGAAGTAGCCATGACAAATCCAAGATCTTTATGGCTACATAATCAAGGTAATCTACCATAATCAATGATCCCTCATGAAGTAATCTCTGATGGAAGAAAGTTACAAATTATAACTTGATTAAATATTAATAGTTTGTTTTATTTTTCATCATTATTTTTGTTTTCAATTTATTAATTTCAATTTCCTTCTTAGATGTAACACAAGATAATAAATCCCATAATTACTCTATTAATGAGTCAACCTGGTTCCTAAATGGATATATGAAACCAAAGATAGATTTCAACATATAAACAAAAGGAAAAAATCCATTCTTACTTATTCTTGAAATAGGTTTAATATATTAGGAACCATCGCTTAGTAGTATAAAGTCATGAATATAGACAATTAGTGTTTACTCAAGGTACTTCCATGGCCAGAATGACCCTACAAACCATAAACTCCTCAAGGAACAATAATCATGCAATCCATCAATATCTTATAGAAATTTAAAAAAATGAATAAATTAAAACAAAATGATAAACTACTAACTAATCCTTTTGAATAAGTACATAGCATATTATTACATGATACTTTCTTCAAACTACTAAGTGGTAAATTTTAATTATTCACTTAGTAACTTTTCAACATCGTAAGATTATTTAACACTATCAGAAATATCAGAAATATAGTGTTAGGGGTTGGGTATAGTGTTAATATCAGAAATATAGTGTTAGGGGTTGGGTATATACATTTGATAATATCAGAAACAACCCAAGTATAACACTATCTCATAATGGGCCTCACCTATTTTATTTGCAGATATAGAAATAACTATTTAACAATTTTCAACCTAGTTTTCACATGAATTTTAAAATATAAAATTACAAAACTAGGTTCCAAAATGAACTAATAACATTCATATATAATAATATAGATACTCATATGTGAGGTCAAATGGATATAATATAAAATATCTAGTTCTATTATATATACATTTGATAATATCAAAAACAACCCAAGTATAACACTATCTCATAATGGGCCTCACCTATTTTATTCGCAGATATAGAAATAACTATTTAACAGTTTTCAACCTAGTTTTCACATGAATTTTAAAATATAAAATTACAAAACTATGTTCCAAAATGAACTAATAACATTCATATATAATAATATAGATACTCATATGTGAGGTTAAATGGATATAATATAAAATATCTAGTTCAAATGTAAAATACATAATGTCCACACACACACACACAAACACACACACACACACACACACACAGACACACATAGACACACACACACACACACACACACACACACACACACACACACACACACACACACACACACACACACACACACACACACACACACACACACACACACACACACACACACACACACACACACACACACACACACACACACACACACACACACACACACACACACGAAAATTATAAAATCAAATATAATTAATAGAATATGAATTTTAAATCAAAAATTGAAAATAAAATATAATTTATAAATTATAAATTAACAATTATAAAATGAAATACTTATTGTAAAATATAAAACATGCATAATAATAATTTATTAAACTAAACTCATTTTATTTTATTTATTTTTAACTAAATATATTTTTTAATTTACTCATTTGATAAAGAGTAAATATATATAATTTTTAAAACATGACAAACCCTAGCTACATGGCCAATAGCCAATGGCTAGGGTGCTTACTTGGGCGCGGCCATGGAGGCTAGCCTTGAGGGGTGGGGAGGGTCAGTTGGTTTGACCTCTCATCCCTCCCTATTATGGGAGGTGGGCATGTATCAACCCAACCTCAAACCCATCTCCCCCCTATATTTAAAAAAATATACTTATTTTCATTGTGTGTATGTGTGTTTGTTTTATTTTATTTCATTTATATATATATATATATATATATATATATATATATATATATATATATATAAAATTGATACTATATGAAATACACAACAACATGTGAATATATAAATATATGTATTTTTGTTTTTATTTTCATTTATAAATATATATGTTAATTTCAACAAGATGTATATATATATACTTATAAAATAACATATGTACAAAATATGAATATAAATATGGGCAGAATATATATACAAAATGAATAGAAGCACTCATATATACAAAATATATACGTATGTATGTATGAGAATATTTATATATACATATATAAATCTATTTCATAAAAAAATAACACTCCAACTAGTCCATACAATGAATCTAAGTAAAAACTTGACAATCTAATGATGAATAAACTTGATTCAATAGTGTAATAGAAGATACCATTCATTGCTTACCCCTTTTGTAAAATTGAGAAAATGAATAGTTAAATCTATGGGAGAGTATTTAATTGCCTAGATACACCTAAATCTAGTTATTTAAACTGAACTCCGTTCACCGAATTCCTTCTCCCTTCCTTATTTGGATCCCCTGGTAACAACAACAATCATGGATGCAAAATCTTAGAGGCAAGATCTTGGAGGGAAAAAAATGAAACTTCAAAATCCTAAATTGGTTTTGACCTTTTCCCCCTACTTTTTATTTTATTTTATTATTTTCATCTTTAAAGCCCTAACTACTCCCACCACATGCTTGGTCACCCACTAAGTGGGTATAGTTATGACCTCACTTGTTTTAGGTTCCACTAAAGTAATTTATTATTATAAAAAAATATTATTTATATAATGAAGAATATTAATATTAAATATTTAATTTTTTCACCTATTAGATAGTAAAACATAATATTCTATTACTAAAGTGTGTTAGTAAATATTTGCTTATTTATTTACTTATTATAAACCTAAATAAATTATTCTTTATTTATGGTAATAGCTAAATAGTTATGACTATTACTTATTTGGTCTCAGTTACCATTTGTCTGAAGAACCCAACCATCTCTCTAGTCAACCATATAATACACAATCATAGAGAATTTCACCTACAAATTGTACTCTTCTAGTAATACATGTATAATTATAACACTCATAATAATAAGCTCATATTCAGGGTCTACGATTATCTCATTCAGGCAATCAACAAACGTCTCATATAACTATTGTGCAAAAAAATCTATAAACTAATCAATAAATAATAACATGAACAATATCATATATAAATGTATATAGTCGATAATACAAGAATATCATGACTCAAATTGTAATCCTAGAATAGTCTAATAAAAATTAACCATCAACCACAAAATAATCAAGTCCATAATATAGAACAACGCATATCATCAGACCCAGACACACACTAAATAACACTAGGTATCTCTTTCCATGATTCCCACACACTTAAAAAGGTCTCCACCTACAATAATGTGATAAATATAAAATATCTACAATTGTTTTACACATGGGTCTTATAGGATTAGTAAGATGAATTATATTAAATTAGATGGGATTAGTGTCAAAATTAATAAGTTAGGGAAGGTGAGAAAATTCAGATGCATATAAAACCCAAAGTACCAAGTGATATATATTCAACATATTTCATGGGTATTATGAAATATCTCAAAAACACAACAAATTTCATCACTTTTGATCATACAAATTTACCCTAAAAGGATATCATTAATAAAAATTTGCCTTTATTCATACAACTTAGCATTCATAATAAAAGAACCAAGAGAGTATTAGTTGATAATGGATCTGATCTAAACATTTGTAGAAATAAATTCCTAGAAATAATGAGAATTAATAAAAATATTCTTCCAAAATTTGATAGTCTTATAAAAGGATTTGATAATTAATGCATCCCACCGATTGTCCAACTTACATTAAGTGTCACATTGGTACCAAAAATTTTTAAAAAAATTGCATTCCAAGTATTGTTGTAATCATTGCATTATAACCTACTCTTAGGTATATGTTTTGTATATATAATGGAAGTGATGTCATCTACATTAGATCTATCTATTAAATTCATACATGATCGAACATTATGGATGATGCCGATTGATGATGAACTCTTCAAATTTTGAAAAATATCACATTCTAACATAGAATGAGTTCCTAAAATAATACCACCTAAATAATATATTCCACTTGAGAGTATTCCAACTTATGATATGGGTAGCTCAAGAAAAATGCATCATTTATCTGAAGGTACTCATAAAGCACCAACCACAAAAGTGCATTGAACTAAAAGATAACAAAGTAGAGAAAAAACATTACCAATGGAACCAATGATATGTAAAAAATAAGAAAACAAACATTTAATCTTCTTTTAGTGGTCAACAATGAAAAATAATATGGAATATTTTCATATTATTATGACATTAATGATGATATTCATCATGATGTGATAGATGAAAAATTTCACAAACTAAGTTTTGATCTACTTGAGCATATATCACATAACCTATTTTCACCTACAAGTCCTAGTACATATAGGCTAAATCCATCTCTAGAAAGTATAGAACCAAATATAGATAAGCGAAATGAAAACATAATTGATGAACATGCAAATTCTTACTACTCAAACCATCAATCTTGACTAAAATATTTAAGTCAACCTTACCAGGTATAAATGTAGATACATCATGTTAATAATTTAAAATATTCACATAAGTCTTCATAACATATTCTATATATCACAATAAAACAAAAATATCTTCCCACAAATACTTGATATGTTACTTGAGTATAAGATGATCTATTTACTTCCTAATACACATAGATCAAGAAACACACTCATCTAAAAATAAGGTTCACCATATTGAAATTATCATTGGATCACTAACCATGATACATGTCATTATAAGGCATTGAAAAAAAAATCATAAATATAAAAATGAAGAACATATATGGAATATGCCAAAAAAATATAAAATACCTCCAACATCTAATATTATAAAAGGCAAGGTAAAATGGTGCATACTTTTAAATGCTTATGATGTGAAGATATAAATATTACTACAAACATCGATGGTGATTATTGTCCATGCCTCAATATTGATAAACATAATTAAGACAATTTGTAGTGTTACATGCCTGAGACAATTGGGACATGATATAGATGTGTTGAATGTAATGTCCATTCTTTCCAAAATTCCTTGGATACAATATGTTATTGGTAGCATGTAGACTAAAATTGGTTGATACCACCATATGGATAATAAACCAAAAACCCAATTTAACATTTAATTTTGGTCAATAGTGGTTGATCGACATGGAGATAAATGTGAGTATTACATATATGAATCTCATTTTATAATTTGAAGATATATATTTATATTCCCCATGATGGATATAATGATAAATCCATATAAATAATTTCTAGTACCAAATTACTACACAACATTGAAACATTGACAATGATAAAATATAAATGATGGTGGAAACCAAAAGGTCCACCCGGAATTCCTTTATCTCCTAAATTAGATGATTTGTTTAGCTATTTATCCATGTAAAAATATTAAAAAAATAAAAAAAAATAAAAAAAACATTCAAATAAATAAAAAATACAAAAAATATTTCAGCATACACATGTTTACTAGCTCATTGGCATCTATGTTGTTTACCTAAAGTTAGTAGATAAAATATAATCTCTTTTTTATATACATATATGCTTCACAAGTACTTGAGTGTGATATAAGAATACATTAAATCCATGATGCATGCACATGAAAATGTTGGACCTTTCCTCTTCCTATATGACACACTATGTTGGGGGAATCTTACTTCTATTTGATAACAATCGATATAGGTTATATTATTTTATGATCACTTCTACATTATCATGTTGATGTTATATATTAACACTTACACTATGTACTTGATATGATATATTACATGACATTTTATTGCTAACACATATATGCAAGGACTAGTATGATATGATTACACTAGTTGCTTATACTTTATTTATTTACATTGTCACTTCCTTGAGTGTACTTATTGTTTAATAGTATCTTATTTTTTTTAAATTTTCAATATTTTATTTTATTATGGGCCCATGTTCCATTTTATGTTATTTATTTGTGGTTAGACATTTAAATATGTCCTCCATTACAGTGTGTAACATTTGAACATGCCCCTTCTTTGTGGTATCCTTAGACCCCCTTTTATGTGACATTGAGTGTTCTTGTGCATTTGCATGATTTTTTGATAAAAAAATTAATGTTAATTTCTAGACATTTTCCTGATCCATTCATGAATATTAGGGCTTATTTTGAACACATAGTATGAGTTTCATTTATATATCTACTTAGACATGCTACTCCTATATGCTACATGATCCATACATAAATAAAATAGCTATCTTATAATTTTAAGGTAAGTTAAATATCATATTCCTCTCCCCTCACCTTAAAATGGGGTAATGGAATATTATTTGGGGAATTTCATAGATACATGATTCCACAAATACATAGTTGGAAGAATTTGAAATAGTTTACATGATTTAGATACACACTTGGGTTATAATCCTATACATTTAACATTGATTTATTATAGATTTGGGACATATTTTTTTTTATTTATGATAAATATCATACAAATTTTAAGATAAAAGGTTATATTTTTATATATACTTAATATTGAGACATATTAGTGGTGCATATTCCATGCAAGTGCACCAAAAATTTCAAATACATATTCAAAATGTTTTAATAAGAAGCACCACATTTTATCAAGAAACATCATTTTGAACCTTTCATGTCTATAGCATTTTGATCCTTTTATTGGGTTAGTTGATATTTTATGATCTTGAAAATATTATCACTACTTCCCTTATGTAGGTTGAGTTGGTTATACCTCTTAGCTTGACTTTATTATACATTCACTTGAGCTATGTGATTGAGATTTGATAATCTCAATGGTCATGTCACAACTCACCCTTGAATGGATTAGGGGTATAATTATACTCAAAATTTCCTCTTAAAAACCCCAAGGTTTAGTTTTAAACCTCTCTCATCTCCAATGCTTCATAAATAAGCATATTTATGAAAGTAAAGTACCAAGGGGCAACATGGTTGCATCAACACACAAGTTTTCTCCTTCATTGCTCTCTTTACTTTTCAAGTATTTTAATTATTCAAATTTAAAATTACATGCACTAATTTTTAATATAATATTCTCTTGGTTACAAGTCATACACCAACAAAAAATCACTAGGGCTCAAGTAAAGGTAAGGTGTGTTGTACACACCCAAATATGCATTTCTTTCCTTTTACTTAGTAATTTCATCCTTATGCATTAATACATTAAAGGGGGTAAAAGTAGATACTAAAATATAATTATATATATCATCCCAATCTTGTATACTTGACAAATACAAATTAGGTCTCTACTCTTCAGTTTTATACCTTCATGTTACCAAAAGGCTCGCATTCACTATCTCATTATGCCTATTTGCTTATCTTATGGACTGATCCTATCATTATGATGAACCAGATCATCTATACACTACATAAATATTAAAACATGATCTATATATTTCATTATTATTTATAGACCTTAAACATTTTTCTACCATGCTGAACACTTGCATTTTGTAAAGGGACACCAATGTTGATGTTAGAGTCCAGATTCCCTGTCTAGTGTCTATACCTCAAAAGTCATCCAAATTATAAATATTTCAAAAAATATGATTCAAAATATTTATCTTATATAATACTTATATGATATTTTAAAAAAAAATGTGTGGTAAAACTATAAATCAAATCCTACTAATTATTCTCTAGTAATTATTAAGAAAACACCTTTTCAAGATCATTTAATCAATTTCACAACTGAGTTCTACTACAATAATATTCCATATTTATATATCAATAATAATTAAAATTATATTATAGGTTTGACTAATTGAAATAATAACCCATGAGAAGTATTTATCAAGCTATAATCTAGATCATTGCATGCTCTTTCATATACTATATTGCACCCTTGTGAACACACACAAGCCCACACTTAGGGGATAACTACATATGTGTAAGGATATATTTGGAGTATTGGATATGTAAGGATAAATATTTAGACATATCAATAGAGAGGTGAAAAAAAACCCTAGAAGGCCCATGTTGTCACTTTTTAATACAATGAATATTTCATACAGGATAGAAACATCAAACCATGGATAGAAGTGTTGACATAATTGTCTAAATTTCAACATAAATGTCCTGTTAGTGTAGGTTTTTATTTATCCCTATTATTTAATTAAGAAATATTATATATTTGTGCATACATGGAGTTTTCCTACATTTGTGGGATAGGCCAGCTTATGTGGAGATGTGTGTCATAGATGTGTCGTAGGTGTCACAAGAATGTCATAAGTAACTCCTTTGACTAGCTATTCCGGTTATGGGAGTTACTTCTCTATTCTTAGCACCTTGTTACCACCTTTCATGGAGGAGTTACAGTCTATTTTTGGGGTGCTTTGACCACCTTTTGTGGAGGAGTTACAGTCTATTCTTGGGGTGCTTTGACCACCATTTGTGGAGGAGTTACTAGCTCTCCTATATGTATTTTTCATTATGGCCTTCTCATGTTAATGGAATATTGGTTTCTCTCCAAATTGTCTATGCAATTGTCTCTTGTTTGATTTCATTTACTTTAGCATTTTGTGGTATTCACTTGAATCATCCTGTGCAACCACGACTCATGCATCCTCGTTATTCAGACCTTGGTGAATCCTCTGATATGGTATCAGAGCAACCTCGGTAACTGGTTGTCTATTTTACTTTTACTTTCATTGAAATCTAGAGCTTTGTTAAGGCATTTTTTTTGTGAAATTTGAAAATTTCTGGG
The DNA here is from genome assembly GCA_037957365.1 of Torreya grandis. Classification (NCBI taxonomy): domain Eukaryota; kingdom Viridiplantae; phylum Streptophyta; class Pinopsida; order Cupressales; family Taxaceae; genus Torreya; species Torreya grandis. Next base: position 1,253,692 of record JARHVA010005214.1, on the reverse strand, counting down.
AGATATTGCTAGTTCTCCATGCTATTGTTCCTTCCATGGCTTGTTTGGTCTCTCCATATACATGCAGGCCTATGATCATGATCCTCTTAGCATGGTGTTGAAAGTCTCACGATGTTCAAGATCTGCATAAGAGTTTGTCTTAGACCCAAGTGTAGAAGTGTGGAGTTACAACCATGGCATTTCAGATCTAAGGTGTAGCTGTTGGAGAAGTGGCACCATTTTTTGATAGCTCTACACTTGGCATTGGTTTATGCTACTCTGGCATTGTCTAGCAAAGGGAGGCATTGATGTTTCTACTGCTCTCTTTCATTGAAATCTGATCAATTGTACTTGGCATCCTTTTCCAGCCACCTGGCATTTTCTCCAGTAGCTTGGCACATCCTTCAACAACAAAACATCCTTTCCTTGCAGGTTGGCATCACATTTCTCCTCCTTGCATCAAATATACTCATTCTGAGCAAATTGGGGACTCTTTAACCCACTTTGGCATCATCTTTTTTGCTAGAAAAGTGTGTTTTTTCTGGACTGCAGCTAGAAATTTGGCATTGGCATCCCTTTTTTGGTGTTTTTTTCTCTTGGTGGGACCATGCCCAACCTCTATCTCCATTGGTATTTGCCTTTTTTATATTTTTAGTTATTAATGACTTTATCAAATTTCTACAGCATCATTTAGTATGCTAAAAATCAAATTCATTTGAAATATTTTTAAAAAAAGAGCAATATTTGAGTTTTTTTAATGCTTGTATATTCGATTATCGAAGACGAAGGGTGAGGCCCAGATTCGCAGGAGGCCAATTCCCCCTCACAAAGACCTCCTTTGGATTTCTCACTCCATGCTGAGTCCAACAAGTGGTTGGAATGCCACTTTCTCTCTCAAAATAGACATTTTTTAATGTTTTAGTGTTGTTTTTTTATAAAAACACTAGTTTATGGGAAATTGAATCTTTAATATCTTGCAAACAGTAACTCAGATTCGGGTGCCATTTTTTGCAAAAGTGTTTTTATTTAAATTCTCCATAGTTTAGGCTTGTTATTTGTTAAAAATCACTAGTTTATAAAGTGCCTAAAATTTGGGTCTCCTAAGACGCATTTTCAGCTGAGTTCGACGTCTTATTTGCTTAAAGTCTTGCACTGATTGCTCTAAGATGCATTCTCAATTGAGCTCAATGTATTTTGAGCATGCACTTGTATATTTAGGTGGGGCTCAACATTTCAGGGGGTGTGATTACTTTTCAACACTTGCAATCTTTGCTTTCATTATCCTTTCTGCATAATTTCACAACTTGCAATCAACACAACTTCACCTAAATTTATCTTAAAATGGATTCTTTTCAACTTAAACTCCTAACACCCTTCAACTATCATGAATGGAAGGTTAAAATGTCAATCATTCTTAGAAGTAAAGGGTTGTATAGGATCACCATGGGTACTAAAGTAGAACCCATCAGTGATGCTAAAAAGGTCAAGTGGTACAACCGTAGTGATGAAGCCTATGGATTACTAAGCTTGTCTGTATCTCTAGAACTTCTCTTCCATTTAGAAACCTCCAAGACTCCCAAAGACATATGGGACACCCTAGAAACCTTATTTGGGAATCTTGATGAGATGAGAGGTCATGAGCTTGAAAATGAACTCATAAGTCTAAACCCTAGCAACTTTGACACCCTACAAGACTTCTTCACTAAGTTTAAGGCCCTTAGATTGAAATTGAAAGAATGCAGGATAGAGAAGAAAGATGACCAACTCATCCTTTCTATTCTCACTAAGTTAGGTCCAAGCTATTCAGTCTTTGTCTCCACTTTCCATGCCACAAAAAGTGCCCTTGGTGTTACATGGAAAATGCCTTCTTTGGATTCATTCATTGCTGACTTGACTAGGGAGTAAGATAAACTAATCCAAATGGGCACAATGAAGTCTACTCAACCCCAAGCTTTGATAGCTGGAAATGGTAAGGATAAGACTTCAATAAAGGAGAAGAAGAAAAAGAACAAGGACTAGGAGAAGAAGAAAGAAAACAACAATCCTGCCAAAAACAACACTGAGTCTTCCTCCTCCAATGCTAAACCTAAGAAGGAGAAGGTTAAGTGTGCATATTGTAAGAAGATAGGGCCTGATGAACACAATGCATGAAGAAACAAATAGTTCACCTAACTCATCTTCTAGAGAAGCACAACATAGGTGTTCCTAAGTCCATCAAGCAAAATTCATCTACCCAAGATTCTACTAAGGCAAGGGTAAGGAGAAAGAAAAGGGCAAGGCCTTTGTAGCTAAAATAGCTTCTACATCTTCATGGGTCATTGAATCGGGTGTTTCTCACCACATGGGCTCTTCCCTAGTTGAGTTTTCATCTTTAGAGCCTTGTAGCATGACTTTAATTAGTTTGGGTGATGACACATCAGTTTCTATTGTAGGGAGAGGGTCAGTTGAAATGGAAGGAGGAACATTCAATAATGTTATAAGTGTTCCTTCTCTTTTAACCAATCTCTTATCAGTGTACCAAATCACTCAAATTGGTCAGGGCATGAGAGTTGAGTTTTCACCAGATTCAGTGGCTATTAGGGAGTTGCATAGTGATACTACAGTGGCAGTGGGTAGGGCAAATCACCAAGCAAGGTTATACACCTTCTCACATTTTGCACCTAATTCTTCTCCAATAGCATTGCTGACTCATTCAGATGGAGTTAGTAAATTATGGCATGAACGGTTTGGCTACCTTAACTACTTCTACCTTGAACAACTTTGCAAACATGACATGGTCATTAGCTTACCTTGTGTCCAATTCTCAAAAGGACTTTGCGAGGGGTGCTCCCTTGGGAAGCATCCTGAAGCAAAATTTGACAAAGGCAAAGCTTGGAGGGCTTCACAACCTTTGGAGTTAGTCCACAGTGATGTATCGGGACCCTTTCCCAAACCATCTTTCACAAGGGCCAAGTACATCCTCACTTTCATTGATGATTTCTTAAGGTACACTTGGATATATTTTCTCAAACAAAAGTCTGAAGTGTTTGAAAGTTTTCTAGACTTTAAGGCTCTTATTGAGAAATAGAGTGAGAAATCCATCAAGGTTCTTCAAATTGATAATGGAGGGGAGTATGTCAACAATAGGTATGAGTAGTTTTTCACCACATAAGGGATTGATTTATAGCACACAGTCACTTACAGTCCTTCATAAAATGGGGTTGTAGAATGCAAAACTAGGTTCTTGAAAGAGGCAGGTGGCTATATGATTCACTCCAAATCCTTAGCACCACAGTACTGGGCTAAAGCCATCAATTGTGCTTGATACATTCAAAACATGGTTCCTTATAAAGCTTTAAAAGGGATAACATCCTTTGAAGCTTGGCATAAAAGGAAACCTGATGTTGAGCACCTTAGGGTTTTCAGATCCCCAACCATGGCCCGCATACCAAAGAAGAAATGCAAAGCTATGGAATGTCATTCTAAGCCTTACATCTTTGTAGGATATCCAAATGGTATTAAGGGGTATTGCCTTCTAGATCCAATCACTCATGAGTTGTTCATTGAGAGAAGTGTCCACTCTCAGGAGAGTCCTAAAAACTCAACACTTGGCACTTCTTCTCCCTCATCGAATCTACTTCTTCATGATGATTCCTCAAATTCAAATCAGCCACAACAGGTTCTTGAGCTAAAAACATCTTCTTCTTCCTATTTGAGTTCAGACAATGAGGACAGTGATGCAGGGTCATCCACCTCTAGTCAGTCAAAGGATGAGGAATTAGCACCTAACTCGCCCACTTCTGGACCACTTTGGGCTAGACAGACACTTGAGAGTGCTGGCACTTGGGCAGGAGATCCTATAGATGATAGATGCACTAGGGGGGATTATTAGAGAGATCCACATACCTTCTTTACTTCACTTTTGAATCAACAAACTTTTTGAGAGGCATCGGGGGTACCTGAGTGGGATAGTGCTATGGAGAAATAATATTCTTCCTTAATCAAAAATCACACTTGGGATTTGACTTCACTTCGTAAGGGAAGGAAGATGGTTTAATGTAGGTGGATATATCAGACCAAGTTTGTAGTAGATGGGTTAGTTGATAGTACAAGGTGTGATTGGTTGCCAAGGGTTTCTCATAGGTGGCAGGGATTGACTACTCAAAGACCTTTGCACCCATTGCAAAGATGACTCTATCTGACTCACCTTAGCTATTACCATAACACATGGTTGGGATGTGCACCCGATGGATGTGAAGAGTGCCTTTCTTCATAGAGACCTAGAGGAGGAGATCTACATGGAGCAACTATCAAGATTTGCTTAGGATTTTTCCTTAGTATGCAGACTTAGTAAATCTATTTATGGCCTCAAATAGGCCCCTCAAGCATGGTATGCCAAGATGGATTCCTTCCTTCTCATAGCGGGTTTCACTAGGTGCCATTCTGATCCTAATGTCTATTTTTTGTGGTAGGATGACTCACTCTTGATTCTGGTTCTTTATGTTGATGACCTTTTGATCACCAAGAGTTCTTCATTGGCTATTGTAGTGGTGAAGGCATCTCTCCAGGATAGATTTGACATGACAGACTTGGTTTGTTGCACTACTTCCTTGGCATCAAGATCTCACATTCAAATTTAAGGATTTCTCTTGCACAACCTAAGTATGCTCTTGACTTATTAGCTCAGTTTCACATGGCTGATTGCAAGCCATCTCTGGCTCCCTTTCTATCAGGAGTCAAGCTTGAGGCTAACTATTCTTCACCATTGGTTGATGCCACTTGGTATCGACAACTTGTTGGCAGTCTCATCTACTTAACTCACACTAGGCCTGACATATCATATGCAGTGGGACTTATCTCCAAATTTATGCAGGAACCTCATGAGCTACATTGGAAAGCAGCTAAGAGGATATTGCATTACATACAGGGTTCACATAGATACAGGATTCATTACAAATTTGGCATAGAGGTTGACTTGGTTAGATATACAGATTCACACTGGGCTGGCAATTCTCAAACTCACAAGTCTATTTTTGGTTACAGTTTCTCTCTAGGTTCTGGTCTTACCAGTTGGTCTAGCAAGAAGCAAAATGATATTGCTATATCATCCATAAAGACAAAGTACAGGGGAGCTATTAATGCAGCTACTAAGGATATTTGGCTTTAGGGGATACTTTTTGAGTTTGGCATTCCTATTAGGCAGCCCATGATCATTTATTGTGACAACTAGAGTACCATTCAGATTTGTAGGAATCTAGTTCAGCACCAGTAGACCAAGCACATAGAGATTCACATGCATTTCATTTGGGAGCTTATTCATAGTCAGTTCATTAACTTTATATTTTGCCAGTCTTCGGAGGAGGTTGCAGACATCTTCACCAAACCTTTCACCGAGAGCAAGTTCATTCATCTACGAGCTCTTCTTGGGGTGTAATCCACATGTGTAGTAGCATCATCTTTAGGGGGGACCTCTAGCCTCTTAATTTTTTTATGTTTCTCTTGTGGGGGGGAGTTTTTTCCTATGAGTTTTCTCCTTTTCTCTATCTTATGGGAGATTGCATTTGTACATGGGTACTTCATCAGGCCTAGTTGTCGGGGCCCATTTTATATTTCCACACTACCCACCTAAGCTACGCTTATGGTGGGTGTTAGTGTAGGTTTTTATTTTTCCCTATTATTTAATTAGGGAATATTATACATTTGTGCATACATGGATTTTTTCTACATTCATGGGATAGGCTAGCTTATGTGGAGATGTGTGTCATAGATGTGTCATAGGTGTCATAAGAATGTCATAAGTAACTCCTTTGACCGGCTATTCTAGGTATGGGAGTTACTTCTCTATTATTATCACCTTGTCACCACCTTTCATGGAGGAGTTACAGTCTATTCTTGGGGTGCTTTGACCACCTTTTGTGGAGGAGTTACAGTCTATTCTTGGGGTGCTTTGACCACCATTTATGGAGGAGTTATTTACTAGCTCTCTTGTATGTATTCTTCATTATGGCCTTCTCATGTTAATGGAATATTGGCTTTTCTCCAAATTTTTTATGCAATTGTCTCTTGTTTGATTTCATTTACTTTAACATTTTGTGGTATTCACTTGCTTCATCCCATGCAACCATGACTCATGCATCCTCGTTATTCAGACCTTGGCAAATCCTCTGATATGTCCAAGTCTATAGAAATAATATTTCCAAAATTTAACAATGGTATTATAACTATTATTCCTCCTATTTATATACTTATGGATCTCATATCTACCTATAAATTTTAAATCTAGCTAAGTATTATCTCTTATTTGTGTTGTAGTTATGAAAATATCAATTGACATTGTACTTTATATATTTAGTATATTGTGTTAGCTTAATTAATTTAATTGGCCTACTTTAGAATGGTTTTATTCATTCATTTTATTAGGTTGTTATAACCCACTTAACCCTCATCTAATAATTTAAAAATGGTTCAACACTATGTTGGTATTTTATGCCATGAAGAAATCATTGATTGGATCAGTGGGTTAGAAAAATATTTTGATTATGAGAAAATAGAGGATCCCAGAAGGATGAAGTATACATGAAATTTTTTAAAGGAACATGTATACTTATAGTGGGATTGTGTGCATATGAAAATAATTAGAAGAGACAAACAAAAAATTAAGTCTTGGGATAGAATGGTTGAAAAACTAAAATTTAAGTTTATATCTTCTCATTATCTTATGGGTTTGTTCATTAAATTTTAGAACATGAGATAAAATTAAATGAGTGTAAAATATTACATAGAGTATTTTTGTAAACTCACAATTAGAGTGGGTCATGTTGGATATGATAAGGAAAATATCTCATGGTATGCAAACAATTTACACATTTCCATTCGATATGAATTTAGGATGATACAATTGCATTCAATTGAGAAAGCCTATCAATTCACATTTAAGGTTATAGATAAGTTTTTTTGGATTTAAAAAAGGCACAATGAGAGGAAATGGAAATTTATCATGTGGAAGAGGAGAAGAAAATAGTGTAAAAAAAAATTATGCACAATAAGGAGAAGCAATTACTTCTCAGAGTAATAATATTGTGAAATATTTAGATGTTGAGGTATGTTCTTAGTGTTGGTATTAAGGCATTAATGTTGTCATTGATGGAAAAGTTAAGTTAAATGTCCTTCATGTCAAAATTCAAAGTTGATGTCATGTTTGGTGAAGTGGTGTGTGACAGAGAAGTTTTGTCTCTTTGTTGATAGAAAATTTAAAGGCAACTTGGTATTTTCTCTGAGGTTTGATGACTTGTCAAGATCATGTTTTAGATACAAGGGAAGCATCTTGATTGAGCTCTAAGTATGAGGATCATACAAGGTAAAAATATGGGTCAACTAGTTATTGTATTCTATATGAGGTATTAACATAGGTGGTAATGTGCTAGATCTCAAAAAGTCTATTAAGAATAGCCTTGTCTTAAGAGAATCATCTTTGAAGAATGATATCATTGTGAGTTAGTTTATTTGTGTCCAAATTTTGAGTACTACGTATCTTGATTAGTTTGGTATAATTATAAGAGAATGTGTATACATGGTAAATGTTTATGATTTGGGTTAGTATAGACATGAGAGAGTGTTTTAAGTTGTGTTAACAATGATCAATAGATAAATAATATTACTGATCAGTTTCAAGGTCTAGTTTTGAGGCTTAATCTTTACTTAAAAGACCCAGTGAAATGACATAGGCCTAGTGGCATATGAGTTGAGACATTTGAGACTTGTGTGAGAAAGGTTAGTAGTGTATGATTAATATATGATATCACATGACATTTAGATGAGGTTTTTAATATATTTAAAAAGGTTTTAAGGCATGATCATAGTCTAAGTATGATTGGTAGTGTAAGGCCTAGTTTGCAAAGTGATCTATAGTGGCCTAATGATGGGTCAAGATCATTTACAAGGATGAAAAATATATTTATAAAATTGATAGAGGTGTCATAGGTCATGTTAAGTGTGTGTACATAGTTTTAAGTCAATACTTGAAAGAGAAGACATGAAAACCTATGATAAGGTTCCTTGTGCATAGAATGGGGTGTTACAAACCCAAGAATAGATTTATTGTACTCGTTGGAATGTGAAATTTTTTCATGAGATCATGATAACTTCATGGATGTTTTAGATTAAGGTAAAAATAGGTTTTGAAGTGGCCCCGAAACCCTAAAACAAAGATAGAAAGATGAAGCAATTACGACCACATGAAAAACCTAAAACCTACTACAAAGAAGTAACAAAAATAGGTTTTATATGGACCTAAAACCACCTGAAAGACCACAAGGCAAAACCCAAGTTTTACATAGACCTGGCTACACCATAGTCAAAAGATTACAAAAAACCAGGAAACAGGACTAGATAACACAACCAACTAGAAGAACCAGGCTATTCTTCCAGTTCCAAAATCATTTTCAGTATTTCCTTACCTTTCATAATAGTATCCTGAATGGCAGTAGCCGCTGACATGGCTCCCTCTTGCAGAGCTTTCTTTCTTGAGCTCTGTCTCGTCCTCTTGCTAGGCCCCTCCAAGGATTTGATCTTCTCATTAGCTCTTTTTCCAATATTAATAGCTGCAACACATATGTTAGATGTAACTTCCTCCATTTTCATTCTGCTCTCCTTGATGAGTTCCCTTAGGTTGTTCTCATAGTCTTTGAGCTTGATGGGGATGTCTCTCATCTATTTTTCCATGTTATTGATTTTGTTCCAAACTACCTTCTGGTTGTCTTCCATTTTTTCCATTTTCCTTTTGAGATCCATTATCTCCTTAAACATCCATGAATCGAGTTGGAGGATAGCCTCTGCTTTGCAATTAACCCATCTCATAGGTGTGTACCTTCCATCATTCTGCCTTTTATCACTCCACTCTTCTGTGTTCTTATTAGGACTGTTTCCACCTTCTTCAATGTGATCCTCTCTTCCCCTTTGATTCTGTTCCTTAGTTTTAGTTTGAACTCCCAAGTCCATTTCTTGGTTGACAGCTTGAACTATGTTTTCCCTCTCATTTATCAAAATAGGGGCCTCAACAGGGTCATCCAAGACTTTATCATCCTCAAACACTTGCTGGTTTTCCTCAGAGTCATCTTCACTATTTTCAGACTCCTCCTTGATGTTGGCTCCTTCTTTCTCATTCTTCTCTTGAACTTCTTGTTCCTCATTGGAACTTGTATTCCTGATTTTTGTTCCTCCCTCTTCCTCCAAGTTTTCCTCCCCAGACTTATCAGTTCTCTCCCACTCTGTTTCCTCATCAACATTCTGATTCTTGACACTAGGGGGCTTGATTTTGATTTTATCTTTCCCTTTAACAATTTCACTCTTGTTACTCCGTGAATCCTTGTTTTTCCCCATATAAGGGTTCATAACCATGGCCTTGTTCTTACAATAGCCTTCAATTATCAGAATTAATCCTTCATGCAGGATAGGACGTGTTTCCTTCTTCCTGTGAGCGAATAAACTTTGGACCAAAGAGAAACACAAATAAAAGGGAAAGGAAATTCTTACTTTGTGTCTGAAATGATTTAGGAATACAAAGTGGAATTTGTGGACTCTCTTGCTTCTTCCATCGAGTATGAAGTACTCCCGAACACAGCATAAGACATCCCTCCAAATGCCCTTAATCTGTTCCAGTTCAAAGAAATTCCCATTCTTTTCCAGCTTCTGCTCTTCAATGTCTGTCTTAGGGAATTTTCAAAAGGCCTCATTTGAAATGCTAGTCTGCTTGGAGAATTTTATTCCTTCCGTAGACAGCCCCGTAACCTCTACTATAAATTCCTCTGTTAGATTCACTGTGATGCCATGCAGAGTGACCCTATCATCAATCCAATTTTTGAAAGAAGCCATTGTAATGTGAGGTTTTGAACCATGGAGCCTTTCCATATAGTTCATGACCTTCCCTCTCGTTAGGATTTTCTAGACATCTTGTTTCACTCTCCACTCTTCGCAATTTTTGGGTTCTTGCTTCCTTGGTTCTCCTTTCTTTATGTGAGCCATGCAGATTTCCTTTGATACCCAATCACTGTAAACTATACAATGATCCCACCTGCTACCAGTTTGGTTCAAATCTCACCTTATTTTTAGGCACGTTCAGGACCCGCTTATCATTGGTTTTGAGTATGATGGCCAGTCCTTTATGATTGATTATTAAGAAGTGAAAGTAGTTAAAACCCTTTCAAAACCCTTATAAGACTTGATAAGAAATATATAGTTAGTTATGGCTTATAATGGTCTTATTGACCTAGTTTGATTTTTGGAACATGTAAATAACTCTTCAAGGTTTCCTTAGATGGTTTTGGATTGTCTTGATAGTGAGTAGAAGATATAGGAAAATCCTTATTTTTCAAGAATTTTGATGTAGTAGGCAAGTTTGACTAGGTCAAAAAATGAAAATGGATGGAGGATGATGTTTAAAAATTATAGTTTATGAAAATTAAAGTTTATTATCAGGTTGAAGACCAAAATTTTTCCAAATTGGTCATGGAAGTTAGTGTATCACTAAATAGGCCTAATGAGCAAAACAATGAGGAAACTAGGTGAGAATGAGAATGAGATTAGGGATTGGTTGTAGAGGATTATGGATGGATACTAATGCATGGGGTTATTATTAAATACATGTTACTACTATCCCATTTTTATAGAATTTTTGATGATGCCTATACTCAAGCTAAAAATTGTCATCAAACTGGTCTGTCTAACATAGTGAAGTCTGAGTAGAGTGAGGTAGTGAGATTGGTCTGTAAGGATAATATTGACATATGAATATTGTCACTTAGATTTTCACCCTTTGAGGAGATGGAAAATATATCCTCATCCAAGTTTCACAATTGAAACACCTCTAGGCTTGTGGGTAGCCTAAGGATGAGGTAAATATGTAGATAGGGCTAGATCCCTTGATGTACCACTTTGGATTGCAACTACTACTAAACTTGAGGGTGAAAAGGGAGAGATATAACTAGAAAAAAATAATATAAGGGAGTATCTACATAAAATAACATGAGGACATCAAACCATATGATGTTATAATTAAAATCAAGGAATAAACTGAAACATACACTTCTCTAATCTTCATCTTCTCACATCAATGCTACATTGTGAGGTTATGGATGAATGTGTAAAGATATGAGGAATATAAAATATGAATGAGGTAAATAATTAATATTATAACTCACTAAATCTTATAAATTTATTATAACACTTCACATCCCCTGTAAGAAGAAGCTTTCCAATTACAAATAGATGATATAATGAAATAACATGCTAAGGAATCCATAGTCTTCACTTATGCAAAATCAAAAATTAAAAATAAACATAATAAAAATAATCATGTATGATTTATTATTTATCAAAATGTATAAATTTGAGTAGGTCTTTTCCATACTCAGGTGGAACATCCCATACAATGCCAAAATGGCTAGTTCTTATAAAACTTGTGAGAAAAAGAAGAAGAGTGAAGTCGAAGAGTCAGAAGGACACTTGTAAAGATTATAAAAAGAGTTAATTTTGAATTTATATAGGTTATTTAATGAACCATGTAAGTTTTGGAGGTAAAAATGTCAATCCAAGTCATGAATCTCATGAAAACTGGCAAGAAATTTTCCATTCTGGCTCAAAAAAATTACCTAAATGATTAGCCCTATTTGAATGCCTTATAATAGATTAAGAGAAGGTAAAATTATTGTAATGAAGTTTAATGACATTATAAATTCCTCTAAATTTATTGGTTTTAGGTTTTGTCATCTAGAATCACCTAGAAAGGAGTTATCATCATCTATTTTCCTAAAAACCTCTCTTTCATGCACCCAACACATTTGACATCAAATTTGGATTCATTTATTCATGAAAATCCATGAAAGGAAGTGAATGAAATGTTTAAAGTGTTAGGGTGTGGAGCTAAAAGATTCAACTGTTGCAGACATGAAGAAGGGAGGTTGCTAAAGATCCAGAAGTACCGACATCGGCAGCAGGATTGACGTCAGTCATTACTAGTGCAGAAGGCAACTGGCGTCAGTAGGAAATCCACCGACGTCGATCAGCACCAGATAGATAGGGACCGACGTCAGTCGCCTATGGAATTCTAGAATTGCTGTTGATGAACAGTCAGTTAATTGAAGTGAGTGTTTGCATGTTAAATGACTAATTATAGTCACGAGCTGCATGTCTAATTATTGTAATTAGAGTTCTATTTTTGTATGCATGGGATTTTATTTAAAGACCCATGAGGCATGTATTGTAAATCAAGCAAGCAAGTAAAGTATTGAAGCATTGAAGCAAGGTCAAGGAGATCTACAGGTGTAAGGACAAGGAGATCAGCTAAAGTATTCAAGGAGGGGATAACAACTCAGGTTGTTGAGTTGGTTGTGTTGAGCAAGAGAGAGAGAGGGAAGAAGGTCTTGAGGTGTGGCAAGCCTTTGAGGTGGAGGAAGAAGTGGCATCTTCCTTATTGTATTTTCTTCTAGTAGTATTTAATACAAGAGTGTGTATTGTCTCTCAAATTCTTTGCTGTCTCAAGTTTCTAGTTACTTAATCATTCTGGTATAATTCCGTGTTTAATTGCTTATAAGAAAGTAATCAATTGTGCTTCCGTTGGATAAGGGGTTCTTAATAGTTGGTATCAGAGCTACAGTTTGTAGAGAGCAGGTTATTGTTTGTTGATTACAGGTCATTCACAGGGTTTTTGATTGAGTGGGAGTTCAGCAATGGCAGAAGAAAGTAAGCTACGAATGGAGAAGTTTAACAGCAAGAATTATCAACATTAGAGGATGCAGATAGAGGATTATCTGTATCAGAAGGATTTGTACTTACCATTGGGTGGGGTTGCATGCAAGCCCATAGATATGAAGGATGAAGAATGGAGTGTTCTTGATCGGAAGGCTCTTAGTTCCATAAGGTTGAGCCTTGCATCATCTATGATTTCCAACTTGTCACAGTGCAAGACAACGGAAGAGTTGATAAAATCTTTGGCAAATTTATATGAAAAGCCCTCGGCTTCTAATAAGGTATTTCTTATGAAGAAGTTATTTACTTTGCAAATGCATGAAGGCAGATTGGTACATACTCATCTTAGTGATTTCCATGGTTTGGTAAACCAGTTAGCTTCAGTCAATATTGTTTTTGATGATGAAGTAAAGGCTCTTTTAATTTTATGCTCCTTACCTGAAAGTTAGGATAGTTTGGTTATGGCAGTAAGTAATTCTGCATCTGCTTCTTAAATATTAAAAGTTGATGATATTGTGAGTGTGATCTTGAATGAAGAAATATGCAGGAGAAGCATAGGTGAATCATTAGGGAACGCTCTAAGTGCAGAAAGCAAGGGAAGGCAAAGAGAGAAGGTAGAGCAAGGGAAATCAAGGTCGAAGGTGGGAAGGAGATCTGAATCCAGAGGTGTCACCTGCTAGTTTTGTGGAAAGAGAGGACACACAAAGGAGTGTTGGTTGAGGGATAAAGAGAATCAACATGAAGGTAATGAAGAAGCAAAGGATGCAAATATTATGGTACAGGATGCTCTCATACTTTCTTTGGATAGTCAGGTAGGATCTTGGATTTTAGATTCTGGTTCTTCTTTTCATGCATCCCCAAACAGAGATTTGTTCCATGAGTATGAATAGGGAGACTTTGGAGTGCTTTATTTAGGGGATGGTATGCCTTTTCAAATAGTTGGCAAAGGGAAAGTGCAGCTGAGATTGCAGATGGACAACACATGGGTGTTGAAGGAGGTCATGCATGTCCCAGTTCTGAAGTAGAGTTTGGTATCTGTAGGAAGGTTGGGTGAAGAGGGATGCACAATAACCCTCACAGCGGATTCTTGGAAGGTTACCAAGGGTGCACTTATTTTAGCAAGAGGTAATAAAGTAGGTACTCTTTATCTATCTACTTGTATTACTGATTCTACTTCTGGTTTATCTACTTCAGTTGTAGATTTGAAGATGTGGCTTAATAGGCTTGGTCACATGAATAAGAAGGGAATGGACGTTCTTGATTCAAAAGGTATGTGTTCAAATTTAGAAAGCATAGATAGAGTTCATTGTAGGAAAAGGAAATTTGATGCTTTTGACAGGAACAAAGAAGCCTTGGTGTTTATGGAGGAGATGAAGGACATAGATTAGTCACAGGGGCTGAATAATTCTGAGCAGGGCAATATGGACAGAGGTTTGATCCAAGATGAGCTCGTGGATAAAGATTTCATCACTTACAGGAACACACAAAAACTGATGTTGGTCACTTGGGACCGACGTCGGTCAGGAAGATACCGACATCGGTCATGTGCAGACTAGCAGGGTCGGTAGAGTCAGGCAGAGAAGTCTGACATCAGCCAGGCAAGAACCGACTTTGGCAGAGGGGACACCGGCGTCAGCCAAGGAAATGACGTCGATAGTCAGGGTCAGTGCAGGGAACTGACATCGGTGAGGAGCAGACTGGGAAATGGCTGAGATCGGTCACTCAAATAGATGTTGGGTGGACATCAAGCTGTCAAGGAGTCTTAAACACCCATATAGAGTTTAGAAAGGGTAAGTGAACCTCATATTCCTTGTTCACCTTCTTTATATTGCTTACTGATGGTCAAGAAATAGGAAGATGGAAGAAGCAATGCAGGTAGAATCCAAAAACAGTGGGAGCTTGGCATGGATGAGGAGTGTGAGTCCTTGGAGAAGAACCAAACATGTATTTGTTGGTGGAGTTGTTAGCTAGAAGAAAGAACTAGATGATGGATGGATTCCCATGTTAGAGAAGAGAGTGGATGGACATGTGAGACAGAAGGCTATGGTATATGGTCTTGAGTAGGCTGCAGGATAATGGAGGTTTGACCATTGTATTTATCTTTACCAGGTTGGATAATATTAGCTACATTATCCTGTTATTGTATTGTGTTGCTTGTTGCAGGGTTTCATATACAGGGAGTTTTCTGAGCTAAGGGTAAAGTTGGTTTAGAAGTATGTCATGAAGAATTTGGGAGCAACAAAATTCTTTTGGCATAAGTGACATGTATAGCATCATAGGTTTTGTGGTGGTTGGTCTTCAAGAGTGACATTGAAGAGGGATACAGAGCCAAGGGAACAAAGTAGATGGTGTATAGGTACTAGTATAGTTGTAGCTATTTATCTCCAAGTGGAAGATTGTTAGGGTGTGGAGCTAACAGCTTCAACTGTTACAAACATGAAGAAGGGAGGTTGCTGAAGATCCAAAAGTACCGGCATTGGCAGCATGACCGACATCAGTCATTACCAGTGCAGAAGGCAACTGGCATTGGTAGGAAGTCAGTCGACGTCGGTCAACACCAGACAGACAGGGACTGACATCAGTCACCTGTGGCATTCTAAAACTACTGTTGATGAATAGTTAGTTAAGTGAAGTGAGTGTTTACATGTTAAATGACTAATTATAGTCACGAGCTACGTGTCTAATTATTGTAATTAGAGTTCTATTTTTGTATGCATGGGATTCTATTTAAAGACCCATGAGGCATGTATTATAAATCAAGCAAGCAAGTAAAGTATTGAAGCATTGAAGCAAGGTCAAGGAGATCTACAAGTGTAAGGTCAAGGAGATCAGCTGAAGTATTCAAGGAGGGGATAACAACTCAGGTTGTTGAGTTGGTTGTGTTGAGCAAGAGAGAGAGGGAAGAAGGTCTTGAGGTGTGGCAAGCCTTTGAGGTGGAGGAAGAAGTGGCATCTTCTTTATTGTATTTTCTTCTAGTAGTATTTAATACAAGAGTGTGTATTGTCTCTCAAATTCTTCGTTGTCTCAAGTTTCTAGTTACTTAATCATTCTGGTATAATTCCATGTTTAATTGCTTATAAGAAAGTAATCAATTGTGCTTCCATTGGATAAGGGGTTCCTAACAGTTGGTATTAGAGCTATGGTTTGCAGGGAGTAGGTTATTATTTATTGATTACAGGTCATTCACAGGGTTTTTGATTGAGTGGGAGTTCAGCAATGGTAGAAGAAAGTAAGCTACAAATGGAGAAGTTTAATGGCAAGAATTATCAACATTGGAAGATGCAGATAGAGGATTATCTGTATCAGAAGGATTTGTAGTTACCATTGGGTGGGGTTACATGCAAGCCCACAGATATGAAGGATCAAGAATGGAGTGTTCTTGATCAGAAGGCTCTCGGTTCCATAAGGTTGAGCCTTGCTTCATCTGTGATTTCCAACTTGTCATAGTGCAAGACAATAGAAGAGTTGATAAAATCTTTGGCAAATTTATATGAAAAGCCCTCAGCTTCTAATAGGGTATTTCTTATGAAGCAGTTATTTACTTTGCAAATGTAGGAAGGCAGATTGGTACATACTCATCTTAGTGATTTCCATGGTTTGGTAAACCAGTTAGCTTCAGTCAATATTGTTTTTGATGATGAAGTAAAGGCTCTTTTAATTTTATGCTCCTTACCTGAAAGCTAGGATAGTTTGGTTATGGCAGTAAGTAATTCTGCATCTACTTCTAAAATCTTAAAAGTTGATGATGTTGTGAGTGTGATCTTGAATGAAGAAATACGCAGGAGAAGCACAGGTGAATCATCAGGGAACGCTCTAAGTGCAGAAAGTAGGGGAAGGCAAAGAGAGAAGGTAGAGCAAGGGAAATCAAGGTCGAAGGTGGGAAGGAGATCTGAATCCAGAGGTGTCACCTACTAGTTTTGTGGAAAGAGAGGACACACAAAGAAGGAGTGTTGGTTGAGGGATAAAGAGAATCAACATGAAGGTAATGAAGAAGCAAAGGATGCAAATATTATAGTACAGGACGCTCTCATACTTTCTTTGGATAGTCAGGTAGGATCTTGGATTTTAGATTTTGGTTCTTCTTTTCATGCATCCCCAAATAGAGATTTGTTCAATGAGTATGAACAGGGAGACTTTGGAGTGCTTTATTTAGGGGATGGTATGCCTTGTCAAATAGTTGGCAAAGGGAAAGTGCAGCTGAGATTGCAGATGGACAACACATGGGTGTTGAAGGAGGTCATGCATATCCCAGTTCTAAAGTAGAGTTTGGTTTCTGTAGGAAGGTTGGGTGATGAGGGATGCATAATAACCCTCATAGCAAATTCTTGAAAGGTTACCAAGGGTGCACTTATTTTAGCAAGAGGTAAGAAAGTAGGTACTCTTTATCTATCTACTTGTATTATTGATTCTACTTCTAGTTTATCTACTCTAGTTGTAGATTCGAAGATGTGGCTTAATAGGCTTGGTCACATGAATAAGAAGGGAATGGACATTTTTGATTCAAAAGGTATGTGTTCAGATTCAGAAAGCATAGATAGAGTTCATTGTAGGAAAAGGAAATTTGATGCTTTTAACAGGAATAAAGAAGCCTTGGTGTTTATGGAGGAGATGAAGGACAGAGATCAATCACAGGGGCTGAGTAATTCTGAGCAGGGTAGTATGGATAGAGGTTTGATCTAAGATGAGCTTGCGGATGAATATTTCATCACTTACAGGAACACACAGAGACCGGTGTCAGTCACTTGGGACCGACGTCGGTTAGGAAGATATCGATATCGATCATGTGCAGACCAGTAGGGTTGATAGAGTTGGGCAGAGAAGTCCGACGTCAGCTAGGTAAGAACTGACATCGACAAAGGGGACACTAGCATTGTCCAGGCAAATGATGTCGGTAGTCAGGGTCAGTGCAGGGAATCGACATCAGTCGGGAGCAGACTGGGAGATGGTTGAGATCGGTCATCGAAATGGATGTTGGGTGGACATCAAGCTGTCAAAGAGTCTCAAACACCCATATGGAGGTCAAAAAGGGTAAGTGAACCTCATATTCATTGTTCACCTTCTTTATATTGCTTACTGATGGTCAAGAACTAGGAAGATGGAAGAAGCAATGCAGGTAGAATCTAGAAACAGTGGGAGCTTGGCATGGATGAGGAGTGTGAGTCCTTGGAGAAGAACCAAACATGTATTTGTTGGTGGAGTTATTAGCTAGAAGAAAGCACTAGATGAGGGATGGATTCCCATGTTAAAGAAGAGAGTGGATGGACATGTGAGATAGAAGGCTATGGTATATGGTCTTGAGTAGGCTGCAGGACAATGGAGGTTTGACCATTGTATTTATCTTTACCAGGTTGGATAATATTAGCTACATTATCTTGTTACTGCATTGTGTTGCTTGTTACAGGGTTTCATATATAGGGAGTTTTCTGAGCTAAGGGTAAAGTTGGTTCAGAAGTATGTCATGAAGAATTTGGGAGCAGGAAAATTCTTTTGGCATAAGTGACAGGTATAGCATCACAGGTTTTGTGGTGGTTGGTCTTCAAGAGTGACATTGAAGAGGGATATAGAGCCAAGGGAACAAAGTAGATGGTGTATAGGTACAAGTATAGTTGTAGCTATTTATCTCTAAGTGGGAGATTGTTAGGGTGTGTAGCTAAAAGCTTCAACTGTTGCAGACATGAAGAAGGGAGGTTGCTAAAGATCTAGAAGTACCAGCATCGACAGCATGACTGATGTCGGTCATTGCCAGTGCAGAAGGCAACCAGCATCGGTAGGAAGTCGGTCGACGTCGCTCAGCACTAGACAGATAGGGACCGACGTCGGTCTCCTATGGCATTCCAAAACTGCTGTTGACGAACAGTCAGTTAAGTGAAGCGAGTGTTTACATGTTAAATGACTAATTATAGTCACGAGCTGCATGTCTAATTATTGTAATTAGATTTCTATTTTTGTATGCATAGGATTCTATTTAAAGACCCATGAGGCATGTATTGTAAATCAAGCAAGCAAGTAAAGTATTGAAGCATTGAAGCAAGGTCAAGGAAATCTACAGGTGTAAGGTCAAGGAGATCAACTAAAGTATTCAAGGAGGGGATAACAACTCATGTTGTTGAGTCAGTTGTGTTGAGCAAGAGAGAGAGGGAAGAAGGTCTTGAGGTGTGGCAAGCCTTTGAGGTGGAGGAAGAAGTGGCATCTTCCTTATTGTATTTTCTTCTAGTAGTATTTAATACAAGAGTGTGTATTGTCTCTCAAATTCTTTGCTGTCTCAAGTTTCTAGTTACTTAATCATTCTGGTATAATTCCATGTTTAATTGCTTATAAGAAAGTAATCAATTGTGCTTCCTTTGGATAAGGGGTTCCTAACATAAAGTCTATACATATCCTTATAAGAATCAAGGACACCTTAAAAAGGCATCCCATTGAGGTTTTCACACCTTTCACTAGTTTTTCCAATATGCCAATTTTGATTGGCTGAGTTGAAGCACATGGTTTGGAAACTTAGGAGTTTATCCTTGGAATAAAATGAACATATGGAGTTATTAAAAGTAATTATATTCCTCAAAAACTTTATTTCACCTATTGAAACCTCTTATAGCCTAAAAAATGCATAAAACTATCAAGAAAAGCTTATTTCTCACCCCATTCGTAAATGTATGTACAACTAATTTGCATGTTTTGGAGATTGAGTGAGTTATATTAAAGTTTAAAAAGGTTTAATTCAAAAATTTGTCCATTTTGATTCATTTTTAGCTTCATCTTTCTAATCAAGTTCCTCTAAGGGTTTTACAAGGGTTTGAAGTGCATTCTACTCTTAAGGTTGGTTCTTAAAGATTGGACATCCAATATACAAAATAATTCTAAAAAATAATTGTTCAATTACCCTTATATAATCCTTTAATTTCTCTATCTTCCATGCAAATTCTCAAAAAATATGTGAGTCTCAAAACCTAACCTATTGAGCTCCTCCTTTTTCCTATAGGTTTGAGCTATCTTTAGACTAAAATTAGCATTCCTAAAGCTTATTTTCATATAAAAATCTCAAAAATGTCTAGTTATACCTCATAAACATACTCCCACCACATATAACACTCACCAAAATCTAGAAGTAATGGTGGACCTCCAATTGGCCTATAGGCATAACCATGCCTAGTAGGTTTGGCTGTACCTCAAAGCCTAACATGAGTATTTAATGGTTCGTATACATATATATATATATATATATATATATATATATATATATATATATATATATATAGATTATATAACTCTAATATTATCTCAAAAACATGTTTGAATAATTTTAAAAGGATTCATAGGGCTAGAAGTATCATTAGTCTTCCATTTGGACTTGAGGCATAACCATGCCTAATAGGCCTGCCTGTAGTTTTGAGGATCTAGACTTTTGTGTTTAGATTTATAATTTTATGAAAGTTTCTTTATGTGTGTTTATATTTATTCTATCCTCCTAAACCTCCTTTAAAATCTTCCATAACTCTTAATCCACCCTTCTATCCTTTTCCTCCAAAACTTGTTGTTTTCACTTAAGGGGAAGTTCCCTCTATCTAAGACAAAACAAAGGGAACTTACCTTATTTTATAAGACTAATTGAATATTGGAATATTATACATAGGTCATAAAGATAATATACACCAAAATTTGGCCCTTGAATAGGTAAATAAGTCCCTTAATTTCTTTAAATTCCAAGGCAGACTTGTGGAGGGCAGACTGTGTATGCGAGGCTTTTCTTATGTAGACTATAGGTACTTGATCAGAGTCTTCCCTTGATTTATATCCACTATAAATTATTATTTATATTTTAACTATTATTCCAAAGTAGCTCTAATTTCTATTTAACACCCTGACCCTTAATACTCTTTAGATAAGTTTTTTGTTTTCCCAAGGGTATTCTACCTCTAAGATAGAACAAAGGAGTATTGCCTTTTGTCTTAGGGATAAATGAGTGTGTTTATATCTAACTCATGTCTCAAGGAATAATTATATAAAAAAATGAATATTTTATTCCTTAAATTTATCTTCAAGCACCTCAAACTTCTTAAAAATAGCCTCTAAACATGACTATGTAAAGAATACTATGTGCAGGGTTGGTTGTGTGAGCTATATGTTGCTTTTATGGTGATGCCTATAGGTAGGAATACATGTTTTAGATAAAACAAATTTTACATAGTATTCTAAACCAACCTTAGATCCATTTTATGTTATTTATACTTGTATACATGCTTGGATTTATATCTAATCACCCCTTAGACACATTTCTCCATTGATTGTCTACCTACAATCACCTACATGTGGTTTTAGGTGTATATTTATTCTTGAGACTTGGTTTTTATGTTTTATAATATCCATGTAACCTCTTTAAGTCTCAAAAATAAATTATTGAATAGTATTCTTATTGAAATTCCTATAACACCACTTGATATCAACTTTGGGCCACTATTTTACTCCCTATTATAGGTCAACATTCCCTTTTAGAACTATGGACTATAGGTACAGATGAGGGTTTGAAACATAGTATATCAAAATATTTGATGACCTTCAAGTCATGAATGTTTCTTCCATCATCAACAACCATTCTAGCATGGAGATATGATCAATTTTGTAATTTTTGAATGAAAGAGTCTCTTGAAACTCAAACCTATAGTGAATACTATCTGGGTTCAGTGGCTCAAGAGGCATATTTGGGTCTCATAATAGTTGACCTCTACCAATCCATTTGACTCCAAACATTGCCAAGTTGTTTTCCTAGGATAAATATATAATACTAGTGCATTAGGAATGAATAAAGGTCAATCTGACATTGTTATATCCTATCCATAAAAAAGTGACGGTTCTTTATTTTGGACCTTTAGGGATTTGATCCCTAAAATAGTTATATAATTATCAACTTATTTAGAAAAGAGAGAGAAACCTATTCTAATGGAGGTGATGCACAAAATTTATTGACCACTACAAACTAGTAGCATGTGCACTTCAACCAAGAGACTAACTTGAAATAAACACTACTCCTTGATGAGCCCATAAAATGGCTCATTATATCCACACAATAACATTCTTTTTCTTGCATAAGAAGTGGATCTAAATGTAGTTTATGAAATTATGGTCTATTTAGAATAAAATATTAAGTATATATATCATGGTTATGTTTTTCTAATTCATTGTTAGTCCATTCATGAGCTATTATTAATTATTATTGGGAAAAATATGTCAATAAATGCATATACAATTCATACTAAGCCAAGAATGATTCAAAGTACAAAGAGTAACCATTCAAGCATAATGCTAAAATAAGATCCAATATTATAGTCATGTTATGGGCTCCTACAAGGTAGACTCCCATAGTAGCTATGGATTATAGTAGATTGTTACATCAATTATAAATTACATCATAAACTCCTACAAGCTTGTTACAATAACTACAGATTATAACAAGCTTGCTACAATAACTACATATTATAATAGGCTTTCTATAGACCAACTATGAACTACATTAGACTAGCTTCAAACTAGCTACAAATTATATTAGACCAACTATGGATTACATCAACCAGCTATGGATTTCACTAGGCTTGCTACAGATTTCATTAGGTTGCTATAGATTTCAAAAAAATTGTTATGGACTTCAACAAAATTTCTACAAACATATTTGGAAAGTATTTCTAAATGTATTATAATGTTCTAGAAATCACAAAGAATGCTTTCCATATATATATATATATATATATATATATATATATATATATGTTTCTATGTATAGACTTTCCATTGTAGATTGTATTCAAATATAGATTTATGTAATTTCATTTCTAATAATTAGTTATCTCCATATTTGGTGTAGATTAAGATTAGGTAGTAATAGATTTCTTTATTAGAATAAATATCTCTCTCCATATTTTGTGGAGATTGAGATATGATAGAGTATCTTAGTTGTTACTCCCAAATAAGGTGTTGTTTGGAAGCATGAATTATAAATGCAACCTTCCACACCTAAATGAAATAATCAATAAATCAATACAACTTCTCTTTCTATTATTCTAAGCAGTCCATCTAAAACTTTTGTTTTGAATAAATCCTCTTCAGATGAATGAGATGGAAACTCATTCCAAAGAAGATGGATACATGTATTTTTTATTTTATTTCTTTATTCTATAATTATCATTCTATTGTAAATTATTATTTTATTTCCTTATTGCTTTAAACAGTTTATTTTGTATAGTTTGTTGTAAACCTATAGGTGTTTTATGTGTTTGTCATTTATTTTCAATTCAACAATTTACATTCTGCAAGTGTGATTTATTTTCTACAAGAATGCTTTAATTTCATGTAAGTGTGATTTTAAATTCTAGCAAGTGTGGTTTTTAATTCCAACAAGTGCGATTTTTAATTCCTGTAAGTGTGGAGTGTGATAGAAGGAACCATTTACCAAAGGTCTCTTTCTCCTATTGCATACATATTTTGGAGACTAGCCCTAGATTGAAAATATTTAATGAAGGGTATTGACAACACCATCACTCTTAATATGCCTCTCTACTTCAACATTTCACATAAAGGCTATGAAATATGGTTGGGGTAGGAGGAATAGTAAATTGGTCATATAATGACACTAGTGAATATAGAAATCACTCAACCTTTCACACTTCACTTTGACACTTCAGAAGACCTGCAAAAAGACTTTCAAATTGAATATGAATGCTAGAGAAGGATAACATGCTAAGGAAACAAAGCTAGTCACTTGAAAAGGTCAACTAGTCATACACACACAATGAAACCAGTCAAAGGAGGAGGAAAACATAAGTTTCTTATTGATCAAAGTATTTTAAATTGGAATGGCTTTTCCATACCCAAGTGGAGGATACAAACATAGCCTATCAAGGATGAATATATAGAGAAATGTGAGAGAAGAAGATATAAGGGCATAGGAGAGGAATATTTCCAAGTGTCTCTCAAGAGAGTAACAAACAAGAATGAGTTATGAAATAGTCCCATCAAATTCTCAATAACATGTGTTTGTCTTCTACTAATGTATCTTCATCCAAGTGGCATGGAGACTTCATATTGATTGACATCTTGCACTTGTTCTTCAAATTTGCCCTTTGCCTTAGCTTGTGAGATGAAATGTGGCCTCATTCAATCATCAATTCATGTTGTACTATTTTTTTATGCTAGGGAAACTTTTCATCTATTTAGGAAACTCCTAAAATTTACCCTATAATGATGATTACACCTCTTATGTGTCTTAAATCCCACTTGGCCTTACTACGCCTATCTTGCTTGTAAGTGTCAATTATTTATTTTATCCTCATAATTTCAATTATTCTATGTGAATGGCATCTTAACATCATATCAGACTTGAAATAACTCATTTTGAAACCTCAAGCACTCACCAAGACCTCTTTTTTAACCAAAAGCTTTTACTAGCACTCATTCCCTGTTAGACCTAAAATAGGCAAAGTTCCTTATGTAGGATAGTGTAAAAATCATATTAGATAAATAAATTTATATTTGAGGACTTAACATTACCTTATATCTTTATGTCAAATTTTAGGACCCAAATCTGAGTGGAAGTACACTTATTAGCCCATTTTCTCTCTGTAATTAGGTCTCCATTAGCCCTCTAGGCCTAGAATTAGAGTTTTGGCCACACAAGACTCCCAAACATGTGAAACCTCCAAGAAGTAATTGATTCACTTTACCCATGACCTAAACATGCTACATGCCAATTTTCAAGTTTCGAGACCTTGTGCAGATATGTGAACCATGAAATTGTCAAAACCCTAGTCAAGGCATTTGAATAGGCTTGAGAGGTAGTTGAGGTGGTTTTATAAGAAATTTTCAAGTTTTTAATCTTTTAAATAGTTTTTTGAGGCCTAATATCATTATACAACTCAACATGTTGAAGAGAGGTCTCTTGAAGTGCTCAATAGGTCTGTAGGAAGGCCATTTGACTAGCAAGTGATGCATTTCTCACCTTCTTAGCCAACTTACTGACTTGCAGATCTTATGTATCATTTTTATAGACCTAAAAAGGTGTGTGAATGGTTTTATAACATATTAAAAGTTTTATTAGACCTTTTATATTGACTTGAAAGCTAATACATACCCTTTTTATTCACACACAAGCCTACAACCAAGCTTTTATGCATATTCCATACAACACGTTACCTTCACATGAAAAATAATACCATATTTAGGTGATTATTATAGTTTTGAGAGACACTCAAATCATTTCCATTCCATACTAGTCCATTTCAAAGGCATTAGAATCACTCATTCTCTCATTAGGTCCTTTAGGAGGATTTAAGAATGGTTTTAGGTGCTTGACATCTTAATGATGGTTCATAAAACACAAGGGGATAATCTTTAAAAAAATAAAATATATTGGGATTATGGATACACATCCAACACCCCTATAATCCTGAGCTCCCATGCAAACTCTCCATGCACTTTTAAGCAAAAGAAGATGACCTTCGGGTCATTGAATAGCATTTTGTGCACCTTAGGAATGATTTTAGGCCAAAATGGAAAACTTAGGGAATTATTATGAAAAAAAACATTTAAATTAAATAATTCCCTCTCAAAATTATTCAATTTTATCTTAGGTTTCAAACCACCTCCATTCTTCATATAGACTAGGTTATCCAAAGGCAAGGTTTATAAACCAAATAATGCAAAGGATCTAGTTAACTATGTTGGGCTTTTTATTAATTGTTGAAGGGTATAAAATCATCACAAAATATTTAATTGAATAATATATCACTTTATTATAGATTAATTTTCTCATACAAACCTCTACCAAACAAAATTTCATCACCAAATTATATATACAAGTCTGTATGTGTGATCCTAGGCTAAACAAGCCTAAACAAGCCTATTAACCTTACCATATCTTTCACTGACTGGGAGGATCATATAACATTATGATAAAATCATAAAACAATTCATAATTTATTTTTATCTTTCCTTATAACTTTTCTATTCTCAAGTCAAGTATGGATCTTCAATTTACAAATCAAGCCTATAAGTGTCAGGCTGACTCGGTGACTATAGGTGTTCATTAGGTATCAAGACTATATCTTGGAGTTTTAGGATCTATTTTGGTATAAAATGACTCTTATCAACCTATCCATCTATCTGAGTTACAAACTACAAATCCAATATATTACTTTGTCTTCTTTTCAAGTTTGAGACCAACTAATCACTCAAGCAAACCTATAGGTCATAGTGAATAGTGACTGCAAGCTTTAGGTGTATTCTCTTTATATTATTTGACTACATGAATTGTTAAATATATTTAGGATTTACATGAGTTCACATTAATTAACACAACCTCATTCTCAAATATCTTGGCTTGCATATCTTCTTTGAAGTTTGAAAACTAATTTGAGGCATGTATGTGATCATTGAGTGCCTTAGCTGCATCTTGGGGTTTAAGATCACTCGTAAAAGTTTTATTAACACTTTTAAACATTAATGACAACTAATGAAGTGTATTCAAATAAATAAATCCTTTTAACATCATTTCAATCTAGAGTTCATTCTTTCTAAAGTGAAAAAGAGGCCTACATGTCTACAAACATGTAGGTTTGCTTTTGTCACTTTTAGGCTCATACATTCTAGGTATATGCTATCATTTATAATAAACATATAGTCCCCATATAATATTTAATGAGTTTATTTATTTAAAAAAACATTTTTAAAGAAACATTTGTCACATTCTTTTCACCTCAATGCAGGCATACTTAGGATACAATCCTTGGCATAAACCACTATTTGTTACTTAGAGCTAGTGTGAAAGAACTCGGTCATGTTATAGGATATTGAATGAAATTAAATATTATTTGAGACATATTATAAGATAAAATACAATATCAACATTCTATATACCTATGAAATTTTAGTGTTGGACCTTTTAAACTAATGTTGTCTCTAAGGTGAGTTATGAGAGCCACTTGGAGGAATGATATGTAAAATACTTAGATGATTGAAGAGACATGAATTAAATAAAATATTTTGAAGCATTAAAACATCCCTTGTATGCATTAAAACATTTTATAAATCTTCAACCTTAAGTGTCAAACCTACAAATTATGCAAAAGTGGAGATCTCTTGTCTTTTAAGCCCACATGTGCCAAGTGTGGCTTGGAGAAACTTGTTAAATGTCTAAAAATACCACTTATATATTATTTGAATTCTCTCACACATTAACATTTCTTGATACTATCATTTCAAGGAGATAAATTAAGTTTATAGGGTTAATTAGCTTTTTCAGGCTGCCCTAATTTCTTAGCATTTGTTCATAAAGGAGGGGTGATGGATATACAAACCAATGAAAAAAATTGAATCTCATTAGGACCCACTTCTCTATAAAAAATCTTAGTACCAAAATCTCTCTCCTATGGCCCTACTATCCACATGAAATTGACTTTTTCTAGCTTGTGAAAAGAGCGATGGAGTTTTTGACTGCTTTTCTATAATTTTGAGACTTGAAACTTCATTCCAAGATTTATTATAACTTTGAGAATGTGAATAGATACTTTGAAATAATTTTAAACTAAAAATGGGCTCTTGAAGTCCATATAAGTGCCTTAAACTACCTCTTTGGAGTATTTTTTGTAAAATTGGAGTTTTCTAATACTAATATAAGAAAATTGAAAGTCTACCCAAGAAATAAAATGACAAAAATAGGAAATATATTATATAAATAAAACAACCTAATCTACCCCTATTTATACATTTAAACTCACATTCATTCTGAAGCATCTCTATCTAGAGTAGTCATGAAATAATGTTTAAAAAATTTCCCATTCACTATAAAGTGAGGTTATTACCTTGGAGGTCTTTTAGATGAAAATCATTATTACATAAGATTTTTTAGATTTGATATGGTCCAATCCATAAAGGAGTTAATTGTAATGTTGTCCTTAATTTTCATGTGCTTTATCACATAAAAACACTAAGACTAAAATCTCGAAATATTTGATTTTAGATCTTTTGTCAAACCACCTTCTAATAATGTCTTGGTGTTTGTTAAAGGTATGTGTGATATAGTTCATACATCCTCCATCTGGAATATGTCAAGAAACCTAAATTGAATCCTCTCATCTTCTCCCATGTACTCTTGCATGAACTGATATATTGATAGTTTAAGAGTGATTGAAAAAACTAGTTGCTTTCCATACACTAGTAGGAAAGGTGAAGCCTTGAGGGCTTGATTATGTCTTATTTTGTCTTCCCATAGTGTATACTTTAGTAGTAGGTGTTGTTCCCTAGGTTTGTCTTATGATAATTTATTGATGGAATCTATTATATTTTTGTTGGTAGAGTCAACAAATCCACTCCCTTGTGGATAATAGTCTGATGAAAACTTGATTGTAACCTAGTTGTCATGTGCCCATTCTATAGATTAAGATAATTAAAATGATAAACCATTATCATAGACCAAAATTATTTGAGTCCCAAATCAAGTCAATATGTTTTCTTATAGGAACTTGATCACATACTGGGATTTGGAATTCTTGATATTCACAACCTCTATCCATCTAGTAAAATAATTAGTAGCTACCAGGATAAATTTATATCCTAATGGAGAGCTTGTATTGACCACTCCAAGAAAGTCCAGACCCCATTGAGCAAAAGGTCATCTTCAATGACTAGTTATAGGGACATGGTATAATGTAATTACCTTTTTCCAAATATGGAATATTCATGACATGCCTTGAGATGATTATGGCCATATCTAAAAATAGTATGATAATAGTATCTCGTTCTCAAGATTTTGTGAGAATTGGCATTGCTTGAAGGGTTCCCACTGCCTATTTTTTTCTACAAATTTTCCATTATGTCCATAGATTCTTCTCTTGAAACACATCTCAATGTTAGCATAGGTTCATAGAAAACCCATTAGAACAAGCTAATTCAATGATAAATGTGTGATAAATTACAAAATAATACAACATACCACATTTTAGATTGAACTTGTCAATTGAGTAACTAAAATAGAAATATATATGAAAAAAACACAAGATTATAAGATAAACAACATTGGATAGATTCTACATGACTAAAATATTTATTAAAAAAGAGCTATCATTATGTAAAAAACCACCACAAAATACATATAAGGAAAACCATTTTAGAACTGTATATTAATCTCTATCACATCAAAACCATTTCACAAAATAATTGAGCACTATAAATATAGTTTTATAAAGCGTTTTCACTTCATATTCAAACCTTTTGATACATATAAAGGAAAGACTCTTTGCATCTTGTAGACTATTTGTATGCTTTTGAAGATCCAAATACATACATAAAGAGATACAAAAGAAAAAATTAATGTGAGTCACACATTTTTCCACCACTTACACTCTAAAATTTTGGTGGCCCTATTCCACTCCCAACACTTTCCTAGACTTAAATAGTTGTCTTGTCCTAAGATAAAGTCATAGAAAAGATGTCCAGAGATGAATCTTGAAAACTTTGAATTCACTAATTAACTAAACTAGAAACAAAAGTTATTATTATCACTCAAGGTGTTATTTACCAATTTTCACCCCTTGCACACTAATTAACTACCCTTTTATATTTTAAACTAAGTAACATACTAGCCTACCACCCTTATGGGTTTTCAACCATCTAGCTTAACCAGGTGGTTGCCCTTTATAGGTTTTCAATAAACCTATCCCTAATCATAATGAATAAGTCCATCTACAAGAGTGTACAAAAATTTATTTAAATTTAAAAATTTGAAGTGTGCATAGTACTTACTGAGTAGGTGATGGCATGCTCAGAGTTGGTTGTGTATTAGGTTGTTGTGATGTTGATTTTACTTGAGGTGTAAAAAATAAAATGGTGTTATAGAATCTAAGATGGACGTTATAATTGATGTTTTATCATTTCCAAATAACTTTAGAAATTATTTATATGATGTAACACCTATTGAAGCTATTGAAGAGGAATATATTGAGGATCTTCAACAAGTTATGCAATGGAGATATCCAGTTGTGATAAATCTTGCTTGAACATTTTTTAGTCAGTGAAAACTTCCCACACCATAATGAGAAATGTGCATAGTGGTACTTAGGTCACCATAATATTTTGAATATCTTCATCTTCTATGATGGTGATGAGTTCCTTATAATTTGACACTTTGACCTGAATATAATGGGAGAGCTCCTTTAATTGTTTCACATGCATTTGTGTTTGAATGCCAACAAATGTGTTACACGTAATATCATTTTTCTTGGCCTATAGCTTCTAAAATATATTATCATGTGATTAAATACGCTTATTGAGTTTATTTTACATTGATGTATAGGTAGATGAATGATTTTTCATCATAGATTTGGCTTTTTCCACCCTAAAACTTTGGCTTGGTCTCGAAAAATGAATTTTTGAGATGATGCTTCCAATTAAGCATGTCTTGGTTGATTTTATTTTCTTAGAATAAAACCATATCCAAGACTTTCAAACATATTTATAAGAGCTCATAATTACCTCTATCTCCACTTTGATGTTCTTACCTTGACTATTAGGTGATTATATCTTATGCACAATAATCAAATCTTTTATTAACTATGACAAGAGAGATGATAACTACTTTTTCTTCTGACATGACTTAGTCACCTATAAATTGGGTGACCAATGCAGGGAAATATTTATCAATAAGCTAGCACACATTGGTAAAATAGAGGTGTAGATCCGCATTGTCCTCCCAAAGTTTCAAGACTTCTTGTTCTAATGTTGAATCCTTCTATATAATTGATTCCTAAAATTCAGCTGCACTTTGGATTTTATTAATAATTAAAAGTTAGGAGACATATATAAATGATTCATAAATTTTTTATACAGATATATATAGT
Source organism: Torreya grandis (assembly GCA_037957365.1). Taxonomy (NCBI): domain Eukaryota; kingdom Viridiplantae; phylum Streptophyta; class Pinopsida; order Cupressales; family Taxaceae; genus Torreya; species Torreya grandis. Next base: position 1,223,120 of record JARHVA010005214.1, on the reverse strand, counting down.
AATTCACAACCATCATAGGTTCATTCTTGATCTATATCATGGGAAGAAAAAAGTTTGTGTGATAGTTGGATGATGTCAGGACATCCCATAACCATTAGGTATCTATTTGAGGTATTGGTTAAGATTCCTCATCCTACGCACCCCCTTGAGTAGATTATGACCTATAATATGTGGGAAGTGATTTATAGGTCTTGGTTATTTCCATAATCTTGGTGGTTTATATTGTATGCTTTGTCACAAATTCTACCTACGATATGTGCTCTACTTCTATCTTAGATTTTAATTTCATATTAGCCCTATCTTTGGCATCCATTTTATCTCTAGATTTATTTTATACCTTAGCCTTGGATTTGGATTTTTCCTCAACCTTATATTTGGCTTCCTGCTCCTTGGCCTACCTCTTTGCTTACTCCTCATGGTTTTTCATCACTTCTTTTGCCTTTTACTCCTCTTGATACTTGGTGAGTACTATTGCTTCATTTTTTTTTCACTACTTGCACTTCTTGATTTGCTTTATCTTTATACTTCTTTATTTTTTTCTTATTATTCTTTCTTATTAACCTCTAATTATTTGAATCATTTATTTTATTACTCAACTTCCTCAGATTATTTCATGCACTCCTTATCTTCAATATGCTACTTTCATTGTTCTTCTTCCTCATCAACCTTGCAATTTGCCTCTTCCTTTTTATTCTTCTTCTATACTTTTTATGCTTTCTTATCATCATTATTTTTATACTTTGCTTGCTCCAATTACTCTATATAATCTTTTTTTGTGTTATAACATCTATTTTCTCATCTTGGTACTTAAATATGGCAATCTAATCTATTTAGGCCCTTTCATAGGGGTTGGTGGCTCAAACACTATAACTAATTATGAATATTTTGAATAGGATGATTCTAAAATGGTAAATATGCTTGTGAAATCCTTATTCTTAGAAGATAGAGGGGAGTGATATTTTAATTTATCCTCTTTTTAGTTTAGACCATCTCTTGAATTTACTACTATGGTCCATATTCATGCTGCATTCTTACCTCCTCCATTAGATCTACAAAGGACACCATCCTATATTTGATTATTGGATAAATTTTGAGAGTAGAATGGGTATTTGAGATATTAACTAAGTATGGAGGTGGAATTTATTTTATTGGAATATCTATTTCTTGTATAGAAAATATCTTGCATCTAGATCCATTTGAAAAAATTCTGCTTGAAAACATTGGCATGTTGTTTCTTGTCCAATAGTATCTACTATGATCAATGGAGGAATTTGAATTATATCAACCCAAGAATATTGTCTCAACTAGTTCTACATATATAAAGTGCAAATTGCCTTCCAAAATAATAAATCTTTTTCCTCTTCTTGCTCATAAACATCATTTTTGATGTTTGTGAGCATAGATTGTATAACTTCATACTCACCAACACTTAACTCTGTAAGGTCACACTCAGTAAATACCTTTAGAACATGTTTATTATCTATCCATGACTTTGTCTAGAATTTCCTATTATTTTTTAGTGTTGGTAATAATAATTTTGTGGGTGCCTTTCTATTAACTTATCATCCTACAATGTAGGTGCTTATGTTTTTGGCGATGCTTATGGTTGAGCTTGTGCCTGTGTAGGCAAAGGTTTTTGTGCCCCTATAGGTTTATATCATATAGTTTGTACTAACTTAATAGTTAGGTTTTTCTTTTTTAGAAATTATTCCTAAGAATCCAACATGGTGAGGAAAAATGGCATTAGAGTTGTGATTTCTTTAGGAAATTCATGAACTTTAATATGAATGCAATTATGCATCTTTGTAACCAACACATATTACCCTAGTTACTATATAACATCCTTGGGTAATATATGGTTTGAAATGATCATGGATTTTATCTCAATCTACCATGCACTTAATCTCCCTAATTTCTCATATTACCACCCTTTATTGGACCAAATAATGTTGGCAAACATAGTCTTTGGTCAAAAATCTTCATATGGATTCACTAGGCCCTCCTTTGACTTCCACTATGTAAAATAGAGGATAGGGACCAAGAATTGATATTTAAATGTATGTGATGATATAAATAGAAATTAATTAATATTTATAATAAATTTTGAGGCCAAAACTTAAGGCTAATTGAAATCCTCATCCATTTGTATCATCTGATACATAATGTCCGCAATGCCTTTGGTTGCCTGCTTAGAAATATTGGTAGTCTGCCAAAATCATTTGTTAATGCATTAAAAAATAATTCACACTAAATTATATTCCATTAAGTCAATAAGAATCACCCTTCCTACCGTTTATATTTCTATTTTTTATCTAAGTGGATGGGTGGCACCTTAGTTTTACGAAATAAAAGAGATTTGCCCTGAGCTAGAAGTCATGTTGCTCTTGCCATGGTCAAAATCCTATGAGATATGATTTACACCCTTATTATATGTTATAATAATTTTAAGTATTACTTCATCTAATTACCTAAAATTAGGTAGCTTGATAATTCACTCTGCATCAGGACCTTGTAGAGGGTGTTGAAGCACTAGAGATCCTACTTGTGTTACTTTTGGTTTATGTAGGATGAAGAGAGTGGATTGTATAGCATTAATGAAATAAAAAGGATCTAGATAATGGTATTTTGTTTTATTGAGTGTTATGCCAATCCCCATTTCTTCATTTTATGCATATATAAGTGGGATTAATAGTTGTGCATGATCCATTTTTACAAGATTAGATAGAATTAAACAAGTTTTTTGGTTGTATTAGTCATGATAATAAATTTGTGAACAATTGGTTGAATTAGACCAAAGTAATATATCTCCCTTTTTCACATCAGTGTGTAATGTACCTATGTTCTTCTTACCCCTTATTATATAGCTTTTAGTGCTCAAATCCATCTAGTAGAATGATTTAAATGTGTAGATCTTGTTGTACATGATTTTTCCTAGGGAATTAATGTCAAATAGTCACTGACAATGTGATGATTACCATTATACATATAAAAAAATTTATCCATCTAATGGGAGGTATTGATGTGAAATGTCATCTTCTCACTTATCCACTTTTATTTATTATACATATTATCATTCTAACATATTATTTACTTTGGGAAAGATGTAATATTTCAAGTGTGTCATCATTAATAGTTTTGAATGACCGATGACCATCCTTTCTCTATACTTAGATTGTTGGCACCCCCTTCCTAGAATTAATTGCTTATTCTCATGTACCCATTGTAAGATGTCTTTCCTTAAGGCTTAAATTGTTCTAAGATCACACTCTATGACTTTGACTTAACAACTATAGTTTTGATATTTAGTGATATATAATTAAAATTGTATAAACACACATAAACCTAAAGTTAAAACAAGAAAAAAAACATTAAACAAAAATCCTAAGCTACATGGTGTTACTCAGCATGCTCTCTCAATTTATATGATAAATGATAGATAGTATTAATGATAAGGCTTAATCCTACATCCATTTACACATCCTAGCAGAATGGTTCCCTTAATATATTTTAGGATAATTATTCCCTACTACAAAACATCATTAATGATATAATGTCCCTTTCATCTAATGTGAAACTTGCCTAAAAATACTCTAAATTTGCTATCATATAGTAAGACTACTTATTATGGATAGAAATCTTTAGATCATAGGTTGTGATCATTCCACACTTTTTGACTTAGATTTTTAACTTCCTCCATCCAATACACTCTTTACTTATTTTATTCCATTTTGGTTAAATACATCAACTACATATATAGAAAGTATTGATCCCTAAGTTTCATTATTATAGTAATGCACAGACTCAAAACAATATATTCCATGGGCATTACTCTCTCAAATCCATATACCAACTAAAATGGGGTAAGTATATCACACATATGTATTTTATTATGTATGCCTAGAGAATTATAGGAATTATATCCTCCCAATCATCCCATTGTATATTTCATATATTTGTTAACATCTTTCGCAAGACTTTATTTGAAACCTCATCTTGTGCATTTGCCTATAGGTAATACACAATAATTTTATTATGTGATTCATAAATTTTTATAAGAGAGTTTTGATTATATTATTTTTAAAGTGTGTTCCCTTATCACTGAAAAGTTTGATTAGACACCCAAACCTTGTAATGATATTTTCATACAAAAACTTAGCTACATTCTTAGCACTATAATTTGTTGTTAAAGCAAATTCAAACCCATTTTGTAAATTAATATGTCATAGTGATGATATGCCTTACATGAATTCACTTGATCACTGTGATTATATATCCCAAAAAATAAATACCCAACTGTCCAAAAGGTTTTTCTATGATCATTGGGTTCAAAGGCATCTCATCCTTCTATATAATTTCCCCCATTCTTTGGAAAACATTATAGTGTTTTATGACATGATGCACATCATGGAATAGATTAGGCAACCATAGACCACTTTACAGGATCTTCCTTGTAGTGGATTCACCTAAAAAATACCCTCCTATGATTCCTTGATATTCCTCTTAAATAAGTTTGGATCACTCATGATATTTATCCACTCTAGACAACACTTCATCTTTACCCATACTATATAAAAATCTATTTATGATGGTATAGGGAATAACTCATGTATTTATTAACTTTTTGTCTCATTTAAAATATTGTGTTATAAAGATTCCCTATTATATAAAATTGGTTATATCGCGATATTCCTCAGAATCATAGAGATTCTAAAGAGATGTACATCTGGTGATTCATCTTGAAAATCTTCATGTTATTATCTATTTCATATATATCTCAAGTGTTTAGGTGCCACATTATCTCATCCTTGTTTAACATTGATCCTATATTGAAATTCTTAGAATAACATTAACCACCTAGATATCTTTTCACCTAACATAGGTTTGTTAACCAAGTACTGCAAGGCTTGATGACTAGTAAAGAACTCAAAGGGTGTTGTGATAATATAATTCTTGAACTTCTATACTGTGAACACCATTAACAAATCTTACTACTATGTTATAGTATAACTTTGATCTACAACTAATAATTTTATACTTGAAATAGGGATAAGATGGTCTACTCCACCATCTCCTAGTTGTGCTAACACAACACCCACCACAATACCTAAAGCATCTACATGAACATGAAATGGCTTAGTTGAGTTGAGAAAGATTAGTATGGGATATATAACTAACATTTTATTTATCTCAAAAAATGTTGATTGTGAATCTTGTATCCATATAAATCAATTTGTTTAAGGCCATGGAGATAGTTGTATAGCCTTTGATAAACTTTTTGTAGTACCCTTATGACCAAAAACTGCTCACATTTTTGTATAACTATTCAGAGGTGGCATACCCACTATGAATACAATTTTGGCTTAATTAACCAAAATTTATTCACTACAAACTACATGGCCCAACATAACATTAAATGGTCTGAGAAACAAACATTTTTAAAATTTAATGTAATTCCAAGAGCTCTGCAACATTTTAAAATTAGTTATAGTTTGTCACTTGATCATTAAAAAATAAAATATAGCTCAATAATATAAATAATCTTCTATAAAATCATGAAGTCCTTAAAATCAATCACCACATCCCTATAAAATATATTTAGAGCATTATTTAGGCCAAATGGAATTATATTATATGAAAAAAAAAACCACATTCAATTGTAAATGTTGCCTTGGCATGATCCTAATATGTGATGGGAATTTGATACTAGCCACTGAATGCATCTATAAAAGAATATACTTCATGTCCTAAAACTGATTCCAAAACCTCATCGATGAAAAGTATTGGAAATGATAAATTGATGCAAGCATGATTCAACACATAATAATATCCACATACCCTACTCTCACCCAAATTTTTAGGTTGAAAAGCCATGGGACTAACCCAATACACCTTTTCAACTATATAAATGATACCTAATTCCTACATGTGATCCAACTCAACTTCACCTTTAAATTCATGTTTGGATTCAAACTATATAGGTGCTTCTAAACAGGTATTATGCACTCTTTGAGTTCAATGTGAATCTCCCCCAATGACAGATCTACTCCTTTCATCTCTAAAAATTTAGTGGGAAACAAATCCTAATAGTCCCTCAATAGATGAAACCCTTCTAAAATTTCATTATGAGTTTATTAATCTCCCAAAGTCACAAGCTTTAGCATAGAGTCTATCCCAATATTATCAATGAATTTATTTAGTGGATCCTAGTATATCTTATTAAATTCACTTAGAATGGATTCTTTAATAGTTCTTTGTCCATCATATTTAAAAATATTGAAATTTTACAAGTTATCTTCCTTAGTTTGTTCTATGATTTGAGCTTTTGGTGGCTCAGGTTCTCTTTCTAGTTCAAAGAAGCCATTTGAGTCTAGATCCTCAACATTATTTTTGGACCATGTCAACTTATATTGAATCATATTACAAGGTTGTGTAAGAAATTTTTCCTTATTTTTTCCAATATTATAATTTTATATAGTTTCATTCTAATCACAAGCTACTTCTTGATGTGATGATGATTCTATCACAATATTCTAGTCTTCTGCTTGTGCATGACATAAATTTTTTAAAATTTTTGTAAAGCATGATGTATGAATAAATTCTTGTTGAATTTGTGCCCAATATTAGTTTCTCATGCATCCTCTTAATGTATAAACCAAGTAGTATGGAATGGTGCCAAAGTGTATTTGAAAACATGCACCCAATACTTAGGTTCCACACCCTACATAGACCATATGTATATGCACCTATAGAACTATAATTCCAAATACTATCATTCTTGAAAATATGGCCAATATATCCTAATAGTGATTGGTATCTAAAAATGTTATTGAATTAATTTGCAAGCCTTATCCCAAGATAACTGAGTTACAATAGTTACCTTTAATGTATAGTTGAGTACACTTAATCTCTGGTCTATATTAGGTACATGATACTCTAATCAAAAAATGAATTGTTTAAAATCATTAGTTGTGAAGTATTGTGGTAGTTATCATTTAGTGGCAAACTCCATTGATAGAGGACACACCTCATGATCTCCTTAGACTCAATTCAACATATGTATATTTGAATTGGCACTTATTGAATATGCCACTTCCTAAGGTAAAGTACCTTCCAAAGTAGGCTCTATGTAATCCATATTTATCTACATATATTATATAATAAATATACCTCAGATCTAATTCATGATCATACATAGGGTGAGATACATTATTAAATCTAAAACTGATGTGTGGGAAACTTTATTTTAACTAATTTCTACATAAACTATTCAACTAATTATGAATGCACTCGATGTTTTATCTGAGGATTGAAGAATTGGTATTTAGAATATTTTATAGCATTTCATTTACTATTTTCATTCACCTTAAACCAATTTTTATCCTAATATACATAATGTAAGTTTGGTTCTCGAGGGATAACATATGGATTATACTCATATTTGTTCAAGGATATCACAATTATCTTATCTCCTTAGTGCACCTCCAATTAATTTTTCACTATATTGATAATAATTTGACCATTATAAGACCATTTATTACCAATCAAAATATGATAATGAGTCTCATATATTTTAATCTCAATTACCTCAAAATATCCTCGCATGCTTAAGTCATTAACCTTAATTTCTACATCTTAAAGTCTTCCAACTAGTTCTACTCTTTAATAATCTAAGACTGAGAGTAACCAAACTATAGCTCAGCACTTATTGAGGAATATCCTCCCATGTATATATTAGTATCATATTTACTACACTCCCAAATTCAAATACAACAATAGGTTCCTTATACCTTATGAGTTCAATATCCATTATAGATTCAACATCCCAAGGATTTTTAGTTTTTACATACCACAAAACCTTGTTGGTATGTTTATGTTTCCATTATGTACACTCAAGTAGATTATGTAAAAGAGTTATAATATTATTTAAAATATATTAATTTTTTAGAGTGCTCAAAAGTTTCAATAGATTTTTTAATGCAGTCACTACTCCTTCATGTCACATTATGCACATAATCTATCCATACATTTTTGCATCAATAATTGTAGCATCACCTTCTAATGCATTGTGTTTTTGTATGTTCTTTAGGACTTGTGTTCCTTGATACATCAAAACTTTTTATCTTTTAAGATCAAGATAATTATCCTATTGAAACTTCTTGATTATTTGATCTAGTGGCATCCGAATGGTGGGAATCCTTGCTTTACATGTTGTTTCCCTATGACTACTTGCATGAATGTATTCACCCTAGGTTGAAAATTTATCATATTTACATTTCACATAGGATTTTATTTACTCTATTTCTCTAAAACTAGATAATATTTATTATGATGTTGTCCTATAATTATTTAATATACATAGTAAACTTGTCTTTAAGGATTAACCATTTAATTTCATGTGAATAAGTTACATTTGTATCATATATAACATTGAATCAGTTGATGAGCTTTCCAGTTGTCATTATTTTGACCTCCCTAGTATCCAACAAGGTATACTCCTCTATATACTCCTCTAATTTTTTGAAGATCCCAAACTTGTGATTGTTTCCCCTCAAATCCACTTGACTATTGTTGTTGCACATCATATCCACCATACTACTATTGGGGTGATGATGGATCCTAATTGGATTTTTGATGTTGATAACTTGTAGTCCATGAGGATTGATAATGATAATAAAAATATAGTAATGTCCATATAGCTAGAACTTGGGGTTAATATTATGGTGATGAAGGCATCCACTTAGGATCACCTTGTGTCACACTAGTGATTTCCACCTCTAGGCCTAGAATTCCCTACTTTGCAGTAGTTATCTAATGTTTTGTGATAGTGAAGACATTATTGGTGATAAATTATTTTAGTTCCTATATAGAATGAAAAAAATTCTCATCATTATTAGTAAACTTTAAAAAAATATAGTACAAGCTCTATGGTTTTCAAATTTACTATTGTAGTAAATGACACTTTGAGGTTGTATATCTTACCACTCTATATATGTCACAAAATTCAATTTTGATTTTAGGACAATCATTCATGATGTCATTCATTAGCACACTCCATACACCATATACCTAACTTGGGATTATTTTAATTATGAAGCTCATCTATCTTCATCTCAATTTTAGATCTACCTGATAGAGTATCTCCATAATTCTCAATCTGTTCTACCTAGAGTGTAGGTACTTGAGCATTAGCCTTAGTCTAAAATTGTGATTTCACAATGGAAAATATAATTCTTTATCACAACCCTTATATAAACCAAGAAACCTTATCTCTTTATTCTATGATAAAAAAATTCTTATTCATTACATCTAAAAATCTATGATCATATTCCCATATCGATTCTCTACTTCACTATCGAATCTCCTTAAGATATTGAATGGTTTCACTTGACCATGTATTCATATTTAATTAGGTGATTAAATGGTCATTAAAATGTTTAATACCTATGGAATTAACATCACTTTTACAAATAAATTTGAAATCTCATCTTGTTAATGGTATTATGAGTTCATATTTCTTCACATCAATAACAGTCACTCCCTTAAACTACCATTTCATATCACAGGTTAATAAATATTATTCAGGGCTAGAAGACCCATCATATAGAGTTAAAGTAATAAACATTATTATAATGAATCACATGCTTTCCAATATTATAACTACTAGTATGGTCTTATGTGCACTAATTTTATGGATGTCTTATATCTAGTTTTGAAAATGAACCTAACATTTTATTGTTGGAACACAACTAGATACTAAGAGGGAGGGTGAATAAGTATATCAATTAAAACTAGTTATTTAAATACTTTCAATGCAGATTAAAAGATATATATAGATCAAATTAAATATGCAAATATCATACACACACAAATACTCATGACACCAAATTTATACGTGGAAAACCCAAAGGAAAAAACCATGGTGAGAATAGTTGCTAGAAAATACTATTCTAATCCAGCCTCACAGTTCAAAGCCTCACTATTAAAACCTCACTAGTTACACATTTAAGGGCATTGACCCTAAGGAGACACCAATCTCCTCATTTAAGAGAACCAATTTTAAGGAAGCACCAACTCCCTAACTAAGCACCAACTAAGCTTAACCTCACTAGTTACAATGTTTAAGGGCACCAACCCTAAGGAGACACCAACCCCTTGATTTAAGAGAACCAACACTAAAAAAATACTCACTACCTAATATAAGAACTAACTCAATTAATCTGATGGTACCAACTAATCAGATCTAAGGAGAAACAATTCTAGATTACAATATTGATTCACAAATGAATCAAACTCTATTCTCTCTATTACAAGTCTAATCTATAAATGCTCATTCTCTATACATTATCAGAGGTAAGCTTTGAGCTAGTTAAAAGATCAATGGTTACTGCATAATCAAACATTGGAGATCTAATGGAGCATGATGAAGTCAAATTGTCAAAAGGAGTTCTAAGTGAATGCACAAGTGACAAGTGTCAAAATAATGGATATTGGACAATTAATCTATGGTATGGTTTAAATTTAAAAGGTTAAAAATCAATGTAAGGATACCAAATTTCTCAATAGCAGGAATTGAGATATATGTACAGAAGGCACATGCTTAAGCCAAGTGTCATATTCTTGAGGGTTGGATAGATATAAAAAATGAGCTTGTTAAAAGATCTGATGGTGAGTGGGTGATTATAGAAAGGAGATTTAACAAAGTGAATGGACTCAAATTCTATAAAGTGCTTGAGGTTTATCAACATAGTTTCAAGTTAAAGACTAATCAATTTTGAGAAGATATATGGAGTGAAAGTGATCCAAAGATGTAGGAAGTAGTGAGATGAGGTTAAAGTGTCAAAGTTTAACAACCAAATCAAGGTCCAATTCTTAAAAATTCAAAGATACAATGTCATATGGAAGCTTAGATGAGAAAGATCCAATGGAGCGAGTGGACTCAAATGGAATAAAGTGATCAACGTTTATCAACATAGTGGTGAGTTAAAAACCAAGCATGTTTGAGAAGATTGATGGAGCAAAAATGATCCAAAGATATAAGAGGCAATGAGATGGGATAAAGAGCTTGATGTTTAATGTCTCGATACAGATAAATAATCTACATCTTTGGATATCTAATGACACATGGAAGCTCATATCTAGAGATTAACAGATGTGTTTTAAAGAGTGGAACATTAAATTTTAGTAGTGTACAAAGATCTAGTATAACAAGAGAACTTGGAGATGGTATGAATAAAGAAATCAAAGGCTAGTATTTAAAGTGTTTAACTTTTAATGGTCAAGTGGAGAAACATGTAGGAACATGCAAAAACTTGCATATAAGTTATATATCTCGACACATAAAATGATTTTGATCGATCCAACCGATCAAATCTATATTAAAGAGCTTGTGGATCAAAAACTAAGTCTAATAGATTTTATAGATAGTAAAGAGACCTATAATTACAACATTATGCATTAAATCAAGATGTGGGAAACTTATAGTCCAAGTCATAATGAAATAGAGTCCATAATTGGCATAATGTGTTACAATCTAAGTGTGAACACATAGAAGATATGGAACCCTAGATCATTTATTTATATATATGGCAGTTAGGACATAGGTAGATGTTACTAGAGCCATTTGAATTATTTCAAATAGAAAATATATAGACATAGAATTAGAGGGTAGAGAAGAAAATAAGAGGGTACAAAGAGAGAGATGAAGTGTGTCAAATAGATACATATACAAACATAGAGAGAGAGAGGGGTAGAGTATGAAATGAAGCTTTTCATACCATGATTTCTCCCCCTTAGGCAATGGCACATTTGCCTAATACTTAACTTGGAAACTTTCTCTACTTCTTTTAAACTTTTACAAAGAGCATTTGTACTTTTTATCTAAACTTTATAAAGAGCATTTGCCCTTTTTCTCCCCCTTTAATATCAATGGCAAAGGGACTTCTTCTCACTATTTGTCCAAAGTTTTTTCCCCCTTTATCAGATAAAGGAGTTTTTAAAAGAACCTAAAACCATAAACTCATTATAAATTTTTAAAATATACATAACTGAGTTGCCTTTTCTCTTCTTCTAGCGATCAACAAGGCTTTTATGATCCTTCCTCTAGACTTATGCTCCATCACTAGTATCTAGTGATGTGATGTAGGATCTATCACTCCCAAATTTTTCCTCATTACATCACTTTAGCATATTCATGTCTCCATACATAGTCATTTTATCCTAGGACCTAACCAATTACAAAGCTCCCACTTTGTTTATGCATGAAGATTCAATACACTATCTAAGCACCTGACTTGGTTTGTTCAAGTCATCATCTCAACCTTCTTGAGTTAAAATATGTAATAGATAACACCTTATTTTTAAATCATCACTAAAGCATCTCACATATGCTCCTTTTCACATCATGTATAACTCCTCAAGCCATTTAAGCTATCTGAGTTATCTCCCCCTAACTCCATGGTATATATAACTTGTCATCTTCAGAACTCAAAGACCTTATGCATGATTTTATTTATTATAAAACATAGAAAAGTCTTAACTAGAATCCACTTGATTATTTTCAAATCTACCACCATATAACATACAATAAGCTCCTTTATTCTGAGGCTTCTTGATTTTGATAGACTAAATAATCTAGCTCCCCCTTGCTCCAATCTCCATATTTGTATCAAGGGCCTACCTATAACACACCATAACTTAATTTTTCACATGTATATAATCATTTTACACATGTTCACTAAGTTTGGTGACCTAACTCATTGTACAACACAAGATACACCATGTCAAGAGTTTCTTACATTAGAACCCTTATGCCAATTGAACCTACAAACATATATATGAGATGTACTCCAATCTCATTATTTCACATTGGAGCACTCATTATATCCCTCCAAACACTATATATAAAATACTTATCTCATCTCGACACACCAACTTCAACTAGGAGCACTCATTTCTTACCTTTAAAATCTTCTAAAGAACACTGCTTGCTTCTTTACAAAAAAGAGTCTCCTAAGAAGTATAGATAGAGACACCCTACTTCATAATATCCTATAAAAATGTGAAACCAAGAGTTGCCCATAAATCTTCATATTCTTTCACCTCCTTGGTCATCTTATGTGTTCTATTATTCTTCTTCTTCTTGGGATTAAGAAAAGTAACATGCTCATCCACTACAATGTTCTCCTTTTCTTCTATGATTGGATTGACTATACATGGAGACAACATATAACACACCTTTTCATATGATTGATCTTCTTTATATCTTAGAATCTCACCACTAGGCATAGAAGACTAATGTTTTATGTTTAATACTTACTCTATAATAGTAATATGTTCACTTTAATCTATACATACCTTAGAACTATCCTCAACCAACACCTTGGACTTCTCCTTGAGCTTCATCTGCTTATTCTCAACATTTCTATACATTGAGAGCTCTTGACATTTTCTAACCTCTATAGCATTATTTATCATGGCTTGATCTTTCATTTTCCATACATGCTTGGGTTGATTATATGTCATGTTTGGCTTACTTTTATCTTTTTTAGAGACTTGTGAACCTTTTTTTACACTAGGAGGCATACCTTTCATATTACTCTATACTTTTGATCTTACAAAGCTTGTTCTAAAATGTTTAGCTCTGTGACCAAAATTATTACAATTATAACACATTACATTTGTATCTAACAAGGGTGAAAATAAATTTTTGCTTACAAAATTAGTTCTCCTTGTAGGTATAACTCTATAATTATTATCTTTATTACCAAAATTATTATAGATATACTAATAACCATAGAAATATGAGGAATACCAGGTCATATCTTTTCTTTGAATAGGATGGGGAATTCTTAACTCTTTCTTATTCAATTTGCTTACCCTTGTGTAACCATTTTCATTAGTTGCCTTTATCTTCTACATCTTCCTTGATTTTGTAGAAATGGACTCATTGTTATTTTTCCTCTCCTCAAGCTTCTTTTTAGCTTTAACCTTCTTTACATAAACATTGCTTGTGTTTGTCTCTATATCCTTACAATCTTTCTCTTTCTTTCCTCCTAATCTTTCTACTTTGAAATTATCATATAACTTAGTAGATATACTATTTATGGGACTTTTCCCCTTTTCATAACCAAGACCAGATTTCTATTTTGATGGCTTTTAAGAGTTGATCAATTCATCAAGAATGTCTAATGCTCCTTTTAGTTTCAGACCTTTATCTATTTTTTATTTAACCTTTTCAATCTCTTTTCTCAAATCCACTATCTCTACTTATATCCTCATACACTCATTAGATTTGAATTGTAGTTCAATTTTGACTACATCTTCTATTCTTGTAGCCTCTTCAACATGTGTCTTGAGGCTTACTATCATTTGGTCATATCTTTCAAGACTTTTGGATAATTTTTCAATTTATTTTTGTCCAAGTTTCTTCTACCTTGAGTTCTCTTTTCTTAGCTTATCAATCTCATCTAGGGCACAAATGAGTTCACACTCAAGGTCCAATTCTCTTTCCTTTTCTTCATCAGAGTCTTTAACTTCTTCTTGATCTAGATATATAGAAGTTAATTCCAATGCCATGAATAGGGATTCATTTCCCTCAACCACAAAGGCACAATCATGATCATTATCTGAGCTATCACTATCATCTAATGAGTCACTATATTCCCTTATATACAAGTTTTTATTATTTTTCAAATGGAATTTCCTCCTCTTGGAATTGTGGTTCTTCATCTTTTTGCCATCCTCTTCTTTCTCAGAGTTATCCTTTTTCTCATAAGGGAATTTAATAGCAAATTGTCCTACATAGTTAAAGAATTTAAAGGGTAACTTACCTTTGTACTTTCTAGATCCTCTTTTTATTTATTTTTTAAAAAATTGGCTTCTTCTTTATCAGTCTCCTCAGATTTGGATGTAGATGATTATGCTTTTAATTTCCTAGATGCTTTGAATGCAAATTCTCTCTTAGGAGTATCTACTTATCCCATTCTCATCTCATAAGTAGTGAAGGTTGCATGCAACTCATCTACAATGAGCTTATCTATATCTCTTACTTCCTCTATTATAGATATTTTAGAATCATACCTTGATGGCAAAGATATTAGGACCTTTTTGACAATGATTGATTCTTTCAATTATTCTCCAAGTTCTATGATTGCATTGACTATTTCATCTACCCTAAGAAGGTAGTCTGCAATTTTCTCTTCTTTAGTAATTTTAAGACTCAAACATTCCTCTATATGTTTGTAGCTTGTCCTACTTACCTTGTCATCACCTTCATAGATGATCTTTGATTTGTTCCAAATATCTTATGTATTTTGATAGTACATCACTTTGATAAAATTTGACTTGGACAATCCATAGAAAATATCATTTTTTCCCTTGGCATTGCTCTCATATGCCTTCTTGGTAGCTTGATCAGTAGGAATTATAACAAGGGCTATATATCCATTTACTATAAACATCCATATATCAAACCTAAATGAGGATAAGTATGCTTCCATTATTATGTTCTAGAATGCATAGTTAGATCCATAAAAGAGAGGTGCTTTGTTTGTTGAGGATCCTTCATGACTAGACATTGTGTTCACTATTCCAAGATCTACCTAGGTTGATTAAGCTTCTTTCAAAGGAACCCTAGGCTCTGATACCAATTATTGGAACACAACTAGATACTAAGAGGGGGGTGAATTAGTATATCAATTAAAACTAATTCTTTAAATACTTTTAATGCAAATTAAAAGATATATGTAGATCAAATCAAATATGAAAAGATCATACACACACAAATACTCATGATACTATATTAATACATGGAAAATCCAAAGGGAAACCTATAGTGAGAATAACTAATAAAAATTATTTTTCTAATCTAGCCTCACAATTCAAAGCCTCACTATCAAAACCTCACTAGTTACACATTTAAGGGCAATGACCCTAAAGAGACACCAATCCCCTAGTTTAAGAGCACCAACTCTAACAAATCACCAACTCCCTAACTGAGCACCAATTTAGCTTAACATCACTAGTTACAATGTGTAAGGGCACCAACCCTAAGGAGACACTAATCCCCTAATTTAAGAGCACCAACTCTAAGGAAGCACCCACTCCCTAATCTTAGGACCAACTTAGCTAATCTGATGGTGCCAACCAATTAGATCTATAGAGTTATAACTCCAAATTTTAACATTAATTCATAAATGAATCAAATTCTATTCTCTTTATTATAATCCTAATTTGTAACTACTCATTCTTTACACATTATCTCTATGTGCCTTTAATCCTCTCTACCCCTCTCTTTATGTCTGAATATGTATCTATTTGACACACTTCATCTCTCTCTCTCTATAGCCTCTTTTTTTCCTCTCTTCCCTCTAGTTCTATGTCTATATATTTTATATTTGACATAATTTGAATGGATCCAACAACATCTACCTATGTCTTAAATGTCATATATATAAACAAATGATCTAGGGTTCCATATCTTCTATGTGTTCACACTCAAATTGTAACACATCATGCTAATTTTGGACTCTAGTTCATTATGACTTGGACTGTAAATTTCATGTGTTTCAAATCCATGTATCATGCCATAATTATAGGTCTCTTTACTATCTATAACACCTATTAGACTCAATTTTTGATGCACAAGCTCTCTAATGTAGATTTGATTAGGTGGATCAATCAATCGCATTGTCTATGTCAAGATATAGAACTTATACACATGTTCCTACATATTTCTCCACTTGACCATTTAAATTTAAACATTTTAAATATTGGCCTTTTATCTCTTTCTTTGTACCATCTCCAAGACTGCTTTCTTTGTCAAATCTCTATATGCTACTTAACTTTATGTTCTACTCTTTAAAATGTGTTCATCAATCTTCAGATCTAGGCTTTTGCATGCCATTGGATCTCTAAAGATGCACATTCTTTATCTCTATCAATACATTAAATGTTGAGACATTTATCCCATCTCACTATTTCCTATATCTTTAGATCACTTTCACTCCATCGATATTCCTTAATATACTTGGTTTTTAATTTGCCACTATGTTGATAAACATCAATCACTTTATTCCATCTGAGTTCATTCACTCTATTGGATCTTTCTCATCCAAGCTTTCATGTTTCATTAGATCTTTGAAATTGCATGAATTGTACCTTGACTTCGTCATTAAATTTTGACACTTTGACCTCATCTCATTACTTCTTACATCTTTGGATCACTTTCACTCCATCAATATTCTTAGACTTGCTTAATATTTAACTTATCACTATGTCGATAAACCTTGAGCATTTTATATCATTTGACTCCATTCACTCTATTGGATCTCCTTTGCATGATCATCTACTCATTATAAGATATTTTGATAAGATCATTCTTTATATCTATCCAACCCTCAAGAATATGATACTTGGATTAAGAACATGCCTTATATACATAGCTATTACTTCTTGCTATTGAGACATTTGGCATCCTCACATTACTTTTTGAACTTTTGACTTTAAACCATACCATATATTATCTATCCAATCTCCATGATTGTGACACTTGTCACTTGTGCATTCACTCAAAAATCTATTTGACAATTTGACTTCATCATGATCCATTAGATCTCCAATGTCTAGTTAAGCACTAACCATTGATCTTCTAACTAGATTAAACTTTACCTCTAACAAGCTTATGCTCATTGGGTCTCTATTTGATAAGCTCCATGAATGTGACACTTGTCACTAGTATGTTTAGTCAGAGGAGACTTTGATAATTTGACTTTGCTTCACTTCATTAGATCATCTACATATGATGAAGTGCAGTTCATTGATCAAGTTGAGAAATATATTTAGTCTTAGACTTAGGAAATATTAAGTCCTTCAAATTGGTAAGTGCTAGGTCGAAGGGGTTGGTTTTGTAATGATGACAAAGGCTTAAGTTATAACTTAAGATATCGAGTCCTGACTATAGCTAGTCACCATCAAAATATAAAGTGTTTATTTGACACCATAACATAAACACTTAGGTATTTACTGAGAAACCCTCTCTAATCTGAGAGTAAATATAATTCAATTTTGAGCTCATTCCTTCTCAATTGAACTTGCAGTCTTGATATTCAAGATGATCATAAAAAACCAATAATAAATCTACTATATATTTCTTTTGAAAATGTCCATAGATGAGATTTGTAAAAGAATGACAAATTTACATGACCTTATATAGATTTTGTCTAAGCATGGAGACCATTCATTTTGCCTAGAAGGCTAACTTTACACCTGCATAACTCATTTTATGCTTAGTTACATGACCTACAAATTGGTGCATTTTTTCCTCTTTCATAGGAGATTCAATCCATATATCCATTTGGTCTTGAAGCCTTCTTAAATGGAAGATATGAAATTATAAAAGTGCCTACTTATCTTTTCCTATCTAGACCCAAAATGTTTAGATGATTATTATGAAGAACTAGATGAATTCCATTCATACACACAAGCATTCCAATCATCCTTGACCTTTGATAGGATCACCATGATCACCATATTCATCTTTGAGCATTAATGTCATGCTCATAATTTCCCTTTTGACATCAATGACAATCATATTTCTAAAATTTATAACCTCTTATTGTATATTGATATATTAATTCTACACTAATTTTACCAAATTTATCTATAAATGATTAAGACCAATTTCTACCTATCCCTTCCTATACACTTTGATTTCTCTTCTCTGATGATAAAATGGGATTGAGGGATGCATACTCTTTAAATGAATGATATATGTTCTTAACTTCTTCTATCTACGATATTGAAACTGTGATACTTTTGTGATAATGCATAACTTCCTCTAGAGAATATTCATTCCTTTATCCAAAAAAACATCCTTCCTTATAACTACAATCTACCCTTATTATATGACTACTTTTTTGTTATCCTTATTTCTTCTTTCTCTTCATTATGTTCCATATCCTCTCTCTCCCAAATTTTGTCTTCTTCTTTCTCAGGTCCTTATATTCCTTACTCTACATAATATTCATATTCTCAAATTTTTATAACTTACATATCCACTCTATGGGCTCCCCTCTCTTTGACATCCTTTATTTTAGTCCTAATTCTATTCACAATTAAAATTAGATTAACTAATTTATTCCATATTTTTTGTTGTCATAGCTCTCTTTCCAATCTTAGAATTTTATTCTCACTCTTACTCTCTATTTTATCCATATTTTAGGTTTAGGTCCAAGTTCCTATGCTCAAATCTACATAATTCACTCCTAAACCCCATGCACCCCTATAACACCTGAAGTGACTACTCCATTTTGGTATGGGTAGGCACAATGGACTTTTCAACAACCTAATATTGACCATAGTAGGTAGTCACTAAATAAACCTTCCTCAGATTATTCTAACAAATAATTCCTATGTAGCTTCAAAAGATAAGTATCCTTGTATAAATTTTTTTATTATGTAACCATCTATGTTAGTGTTGGTCCAATTATCTATGCCATGGGTCCAGTGAGTATCTAGTATAAATAGGTTGTTTAAATTTTCTTTGATCCAAATTCTAAACTCCATCCTTGTTGGTTAAAAACACTAATACTCCAATTTGGATAACCACACAACTAATAATCCAGGAAATTCACACCAAAATATTTGATAAATTTCTTCATGTATATGCTCCTAAATAAATTTTTTGTAGTTTTCCTGATTATTTTTACTTCTACAAAGTTGTGGATTTTTTTGTCTATCCATATCTCTAAATCTCTTTTCCCTAGTATCCATCTCAACATGTTTCAAATAGAATTTCCACATTCATTGCACCATTGTTAAAAGAGTTTCTTAGAAAACCCATTAGAATATATTGATATAGGGATAGTTTTGTGATAAATGAAAAAAAAAAAAACAAACTAAATTTTAGGTTAAATTTTTAATTGATTAACTAAAAAAAATAGAAATGCAAAAAATATGGGCTTATCAGATAGACACCATTTGATAGAATCGACGCGACTAATAGATTTATAAAAATAGTGACATCATTTCATAGAGAATAACTATAAAAAACATATAAGGGAAACCATTTTATAACTATATATTAATCTCTATCACATCAAAAGCATTTAAAAAAATAAATAAGTGTTATATATAGAGTTATACATAGTGTTGTCATGTCATATTCCAACATTTCACTACTCTAAAGGAAATACTCTTCACATAATGTAGACTATTTTACTATGATTTTGATGATCTAGATACATACAAAAGATAAATTACTGTGAGTCACATGTGTCCACCACTTACACTATGATTTTAATATCACTAATCCATGCTAAACACTCAAATAGATGCCTTCATAAGTTTTTATGTACAATAATCCCTATTTTATCATGTAATGGGCTAACTTTAGCCTAATGGATCACCTTTGCTCTTTTTAAAACTCAATGGGACATATAATTATGAGTAAGTAATGAATGATATGAGTGTACCAATCACCTGTATCTACTTATGTTTCATTGATCTTCTCAATGTGAATGCATGGGCCAATCTTATTCATGATCTTGATGATTATTTTGCCTTGCACCATCTTGATGGATATAATTTTAAGGTCAAATTCTTGTAGTTTTGTGATCTATTTGACTCTCCTTTATCCTAATTCATGTTTTACAAGCATGAGATTAATAATTGGATCTAGGACAATGCCATATGTCTTGTTCATGAGGATGTAATACTTAAATTTATTCACTACATTGATCAAGGATGTATCTTCTTATCTATCATTGAATATTTTAATTTGGCATCCTCTAAATTATTACTATTTAAAGCAATTAGATGTCCACTATCATCTATATTTTATGTGAGCACTATTACTATAGTGTGTTGTAAGCCAAATGAATAGATAAATAAATTCTTAGTGAAACCAAGATAATTATAACTAGAGATTGAAAAATAGCAATCTTTATATCCTGAAATGCCTTCTTAGATTCAGCTACCCATTCTATTTTGGCATCCTACTTCAACATGGAATTTAGTGGATTGATAATTTTTGCAAATCTAGAAATGAATTTTCTCACAAATTTTATTTTTTGAAAGAAAGAATTCATTTTTTTCTTGTTATTAGGACGTGTAATTTTTCAAATGGATTAATCTAATTTTAGGTCAACGGAAATCCCATATTTGGTAATGAAATGACCTAATATTTCTCTTTCAATGCCTCCAAATATGATCTTCTTTGGATTAAGAGACACTACATATCTTCTAAATTTTTCAAATACCTTATATATATGATTTACATGATTAGTTATTTTCTTTAAAAATACTATGAGATCATACATGTAGAATATTATGTACTTGTCAACAAATCCATAAAAATCATAGTCTATAAAGCATTGAAGATTTTTCCTACATTAATTAGGCCCAAAAGGCATCCTTTTATATGTAAAATTGACCCACTTGGTGGTAAAAACAATCTTCATTCTATCTTTTGCTTCCACTACCGCTTGATTATAGTCTAACAATCCATCTAGAAAGGACATCATCTTAGACCCACTAACCATCTAGATTACCTCATCGAAGGATGGAATAGGATAATTTTCCTTTTTTGATGTTGTACTAAAGTTCCTAAAATCAACACACAACTTTATTTCACCAGTCATTTTTTTGATGGACACTAAGTTAGTAACCCATGTTGAGTTCCTAATTGTAAAGATAATATTAGCATCTAAGAGTTCCTATAATTTTATTTGAATGAGGAGCTCTAAAATTGGATTTACTATATTTTTCATTGTTGGAAGGGCTTGTGCTCTAGATTCAAATGGAAAATATGTATAATGACCCTAAGATCAAAAAATTCAAGTCTTGATATATCCATTTTATCACATATTTGTATTTTTTAGCAGACTCTTTAATTTTTATTTCTCATTTTCAATTCAACTTAGGGCAATATTAACATGCTAATAATGTTCCTTGGTTCCCAAATTCTCTTTGGTGAAATCATATTCATTTATCTTGGTTAATTATACTTTTGAGATTGTAGATCTATGTCAAAATACCATTTCAATGATACCATTCCCATAGGTATGTTATTCTCTTTCAACTATAAAATGTCATCTTCTCCCAAGTTTTCTACATTCATAGGTTCAAAGTCCTTTTCATCTAGTATTTGAGATTTAAAGACTCTATAACTAATCATAAACTATATGATATGTCAATAATCATCAAAGACATGGAAGTTTTCCACATTATATGGGATAGAAGGGAAAGGAACCAATTTCACTCATTTTTTTTTACATTTTAGATTCCTGGACTGGTGCTAAATTAGTGGCTAAAACTGCTAGTAAATCTACTATATAATTCTCTTATCTTTGAGTAGCTCTAATTTTAAATGTTAAAAGGGATCAATAAGATCCTAAGATCTATGTTTATACTTTTTAAAGTAGGCTAGTTTGCATTTATATTTTCTTTCAATCTCATTTATGACTATCTCTAAATTATCAAATATCTGCAACTACTTGATGTCATATTTCAGTACAAATTATAAGCATAGAATCAAATATTCATAATCCACTCAATTATTGGTGCATGGGAACTAAAATATATATGTTACTAGATATTATTTTATATATGGGTTGATCAAAGCTATGTCAATTATATAAACTTGCTTTTATATAGCATTGCCAAAGTGTAAAGTCCATAACTATAAAGGACTTACAAATTCTTATTCATGAGGTTGATGATTTATAGTAAATTTTTAAACACCTAAATGTGAGGATACAAAGTTGAATTTATTTTTATTGGAATTATATTTCATAATTAGGTATTTCATTTTTTGTTCTCGATCCACTTTGATCTGATTGGGTAGTCTCTTCCATGGTAGTCACACATGTGAGAAAACCATTACCATGTACCCAATCAATTTATTTAGCCAATCAAAACTTAGCATCAAGAAATAAATTTAAAGGATGTCAATGACCATAATGTTTATGTATTATTATACACATGGATTAGAGGCACACTGTATGTGTCCATTTATCAAATCCCTAACATATAGTACCGACTTGTCTAATTTTAAGACCACTCTTTTATATTTATATGGGGTCAACCCCAATTTATTTCATATAAATATGGGTATCACATTTAATGAGGAACCCAACTAGCCAAATAATTATGCACATTTTTATCAAACATTCTATTGGTTAGCAAAAAATGTGGTACCTCATGATTTTCCTTGTAAACAACCATTTTGGTATGAGTAGCCTCTAATTTGTCTGTGGATAGTATCCTAGTAAAGGCCTCGAGAAAAAATTATATTTGTTCAATAATATGATGTAGCTCATGAATATCGATGTTTGCCTTGACATTATTCATATATTTTATTATATTATATATTTTTTTGCTTTATGGTTCTACAATTTATTGTTGATCACTTCCTTTTAGAGGAGGCATATTATTATTTGCCTTGGGATCTCATGGAGTAATAATGATGTTGTTTGGAGGCACAAAATTAGTAGTAGGTTATTTATTCCTCAAGTTTTACTTGTTAATATGGAGCTATTGAAAGGCATATATATCATCTGTGTTTCCTTAGGTTCATTCTTATCTTCCACTAGAAATGGGAAACATGTCTTTCAAAGACCATTATTATGTTAGAAGTACCCAGAGTATGGGAAGGAGGTGGATCTAGATGTTTTAAAAATCTTTCACACCTATCAATTTCCTTATGAAAGATCTCAAAATAAGTGTATAACTCTATGAATTCTAACTCACCATGTTGAGTTGTAATGTGGACTCAACAACAATTAGATAGTGTTGCTTCCAAGATGATTATTTTAGGCATATTTTGAGGTGGTGGTTGTTCTATGTTATTCCTTAACATATTAAAGGGTCTATTGTACCTTTGGTATGCAAAATCCTAATTGGAATTCTATCCCATGGTATTTATCATACTCCTTCATGCTCGGGAACTCATTGATTAGCCTCTAAACCATTCATTAGATAACATCCAATTCTAATTTTGTAAAATCAGAAGCATTACCTTGGGTGGTATTAGTATTAATTGGTATCAAATATTGGTTCTAATTTTTCTAATTAGGTTCATACATAAAAATTATTCATAAAGTTGAGGTGTTGGTTAAGGTGGAGCATGAGCCAAAGGTAATTGTGTATACACTTGGTTCTAATTTTGAGCCACAACATTATACTTAGCATTTGAAATGGGGTTGTGGATTAGAAAATTAGGACCAACATTGGGCAAGGCCAAAGCTTGTAACTAGGGATTCAATTTCCTGTCAATATAAATAGCTTTATCATAGGCCAATGGTAGCGAAGTGATACCAAGTGCTCTATGGAGAAATATAATTATCATAGAGTCCAATGAATTCTTATATATTTTAAGGGCTAATGCAACATTGGGTTTATATTCATTATCAATTTGGTTATACATCTTTTTAAATCTTGCATTGAAATCTCAAATTGGTCAATTGGGTTCTCTCCTCATGATTGAAAAATGCTAGTATATGACACTTGGGCTAGTGATCTATTTGAATTATGCCAAAAAGGTATCTTGACACTAAATTTAGGAGGTAATATAATCTTTTGGGATATTTAGTAACTATTCATAAGAAACATCTTGTAAGGTAAAAGGGAAGAGTGTACATGCCACATATTCATGGGTTATATACTATCCATAAATTAGTCTTGAATGCCTTTATGTGTTATTTGAAATTCTTACCTCTTGAGGGAGAAAATGTAAGAAGATACTTTTTATGGTTTCTAGGTAGGTCATGTCCATGTCTGATCTATAAATTCTACACTAATTTTCATGTGTAAAAAAGTTTAAAATGGATACTTTTGTCAAACACTCATTTTCCTAAAATACTCAAAAGAATGATAATAAGTTTGACCTTTTAAATGTGTTTTTCAAGGTTGATAAATGAATGAAGTGTATTACAACTCATTCATCAAAACCATTCAACCTATTTCTAAACCCAAAGTGCTCAATTCTCTGTTAAGTTGTCATATTCATCTAGTTATGCATTATATAGTGATTAATAAATAGTATTAATCAAAATGTGGAAAAAGAATGCCCAAATAGAAATAACCCACAACACATGATAATAGATTTCACCCACTTCTCAGGCTATGTCTCTGGGTTCACTTAGAATACGAATTGATCCATTTCCATGAATTGTAATTACATGGCCAAAATATTACAATTGTCAAATGGACACTCTAATATTTCATACAAGTCAACAACAGACCTTTGAAAAGTCCTGGTACCCATGGACAAACTTTTCACCTTCCTGTCGTAAAAGTAATCTCACGTTACTAAAGTTCTCTACCAAAAGTATTACTTTGATAATTTAAAAATTGGCTCAAAAAAATCAAATCAAGAAAATCTACATACAAAATAGAGCTGTTTCAGAGTATAGAAAATTTCATCAGTTCACTCTGAAGTCTAAAAAGCTCTCTAAGTCCTTCAAAACTTACAATATATATAGACTAGTCTCTATATTGGTCATTACACAATCTACAAAGCTTCAATTTGAGGCATTGAAAATGTCATAAAATTACCTCAAATCTAGACACTTAGCATATGGATAGAACCATCTTATATTCTAGAACATTTCATCAGTTCACTCCAAAGTCTGAAAGCTCTCTAAGTCCTTCAAAACTGAGGATATATGTAGATTGGTCTTTATATTAGCCATTACACAATCTACAAATCTTCAATTTGAGGAATTTAAAATTGAATAAAACAACCTCAAATCTAGACACTCAACATATGGATGGAACCATCTTGGAGTCTAGAACATTTCACTAGTTCACTATGAAGCCTGGAAATTATTCTAAGTGCCTCAAAATGGAGGAAGAGTGAAATTGGGTCCTTTATGCCTTAGTACAATCAGCTAAAACTTGGTGTTCAAATATAAATTAGTGGCCCTATATATCCATTTATGCCCATGGGTGTAGTGGCAAGGACTTATTTATTTTGCTTGAAGGTTGGGAGTTCAATTCCCAACTTGGCAAATACATGCTCCAAGGCTTATCATTATCCCACATTGCTTGGGATGACATTGGCATTGAAAATATCAAACCTTTGAAAATCCCATACATTTTAAAAGATGAAAAATAAACCCAATTTTTCTACACAAACTAACTACCACATGTCACATCCTCATAAGTCCATGTTTTTGCCATATCATCACTTTGACCAAGTTTGACCATAACTTTGATTGGTCATAACTTCTACATATGGACTCAAATTTGGTCTATTCAAAATATGTCATAAATCTTATGACAAGATTTACATCATGGAACTAGATTCAAAAAAATCCATGATGGTCAATTTTTTATTTGACCATCTTTGACTACCTGTTGACTTATTTTGACCAAAACTTTGATCGGCTATACAAGGAACATATGAGCTCTATTTCTAAAGTTACACATACTATTGAAAAGCTCTTGATGGGATATTCATAATGGTGTAGGATTGGGTATAATCAAGGACATTTTACTAATTGACCTTTGGAATAATGTCTAGGAAAAATAATAATGGAACTAACTAACTAAGTTAGGGCCATCATATGCAAAGGGAAATAACCTCTTATAATTAGGGAATATGATCAAGTCTTAGGTCCCCTTAATATTCTTCTATTTGACCTAAATTTTATATGGATCTATAAGGGTGGGAATAGTAGGCCAATGTTAGAGGTGGAGCTCATTAATATTATAGATATATCCAACACAACTCAAGTGATATTTTAAAGATATAAAAAATTGGCCCTCCTTCTAGCTCCAACTAAATTCTTGTTGATGTGGGTTTTATGCACATTAGGTAATCTTACAAGGTAACCTCTAAAATTTTAGGATAGATGAAAAGGATCACTCAAAGGCATGATTTATAGGGTA
The DNA here is from genome assembly GCA_037957365.1 of Torreya grandis. Taxonomy (NCBI): domain Eukaryota; kingdom Viridiplantae; phylum Streptophyta; class Pinopsida; order Cupressales; family Taxaceae; genus Torreya; species Torreya grandis. The sequence continues at coordinate 1,196,228 of JARHVA010005214.1, read as the reverse complement.
TTCAATTTTATAAATAACCTAGTGGTGGAATAATGGCAAGCATAGTAATTTTTACCTCAGATGGTGTGGATATGATGTGATACTAGACCTAACTGATATGGGTGGATGGGTGAATCTAACATAAAGTGGGAATGATCAAAATAAACTCAAAATTAAATATGGGTAAGGCAAAAAATAACGTTTGAATTAAAGAATAATGAAACCCTTTTGAACTGGATCTTGTACTATGGGTTGGACAAGTAGTCAGAGATCTAATTCTTGCTACAAGTTATTATTAGCACACAAAATAAACACATTTATGAGTCTAATGGAGCTAAAAAAAATTAAATTTAGTGCCCATAACAAAAGGTTGTTGTATATTTAAGATTTTAATCACACATCTACAAAGGGAGATTATGATTATTTAAACATAAAAGCATCTAAATTAGCTATTTGCATAATATGACTAACTATATTAAACAACATTTATACACAACCCAAAGACTAAAATGCCATTATAATGGAACTTCTTAAATGAATCATAGATTTAGAAAAAAATAATATTTTTCACATCAAGACAAATTTATAAAATAATCTATATTATTTATTATTCACCTTAATAGCCAAAAATCTCCTCTCTTTGAAATAAGGAAGATACAAGTATATATATCTTGGGGAGGAGTTGCCTCATCATCCAATAAATGTATAATTTTAAATTTTCAATTACAACATTCATGAAAAGTATGCATATGAAAGATATAAATAAGATAGTTGGATGAAATTACATGATTATAATTTAAATACACATATGCTAAAAAAATAGAATGGAGATCTGAATCTCTCTTACAATAAAGTACATGCAAACACATATATTTATATTTAACCATGGTTCCATCTTGGCACCACCCAAAGAATAATGTGGATGTATGTTTGTTGTGTTAACTAAATTAGTCTAAATATAGGCATATGAAGAATTAGCTAAAGTGGTAACTAATTATGACATGGCAATAGTCATTGTTTGAGTGACACTTGTGGGCCCAACAAAAATATGCATTGTTATATGAACTACCACCTAAGGTTGAGTGCCTGTAGGTGTGTTTTGTACTATGGTAGCAACATATTTTTCAATAGCCTTAAGTTATTCATATAAGGCATATGTGGTGTCAAAATGAATATTAATAATATTAAAATTGAGCATGGATAGCTTGAATATTCATGAGGATTCATCCATTATCCTTTTGTGCTCAATTTTTAAATATATGAACCCATCTTTGAGAGCCTCTACCTTAGTCACTTTATCTTTAACAAAATTAATCAATTTTATTTTTTATTCACTAGTCTTATACACAACTCCTTTTACTTCAGTAAGTAATCCCTAAAAATTAGGCCTATTCACTAGTTTCCCTATCAAGGTAATCACAATCTCAAATCTCATATATCTCAAGATTTTTATTTCCTCTTTTTCTTGATTGGTAAACTATGTTACCATGGCTTTCACTTGTTGGTGCCAATTATAGGTATTGTCTCTTTTGAGAATCACACAATTTAAAGCTCATATAGATTCTTGGGTAATAATCAAGTTTAAGTGATTGTAGACACTATTTCTATCATAGGATATCAAGAAGATAAGCCTTTTTCCAATTGTTTTAATTGGTTCTAAAAAGTTATCACCCTTCCCAATTAAGGCTAGAACTCCCCCTAGAAGTCCTTATAGTGTTTTAGATGCCATATAACTTATTTGATACACTTTGGACATTTTCTATTATTTTTCTTGGGGCCTAAATAATTTACCTCTATATGACTCTTTGGTTGTCTTGTTCCTAACTCCTATACATTTATTTCATGGCCTCCCAAATTGTATCCACAAAAGAGCACAAATATTTTCCATATTCATTAAGGTCATTGGGGTTATTTTATTTTTATTTTCCAAGGGAAATAAATTATCCCTTTTCTCTAATATTATTTCTTCCCCTTTCCTTTCCACTTATATACACACAAGTTAAAATACACAAATGGAAGTTCATAAACAAAAATGACCAGGGCATAGTAACTTGTGTGTATATATTTTTAAGAAAAATTACCGAGAATGACAATATTACACTTATTTAAAAATAATCATTTACTTATAATAATAAGTAACCCATTTTAATAAAAATCACATCCCTTTAAAAGAGAATAAGAATATTACATTTATTTAAAAAATAACTCTTCTTTTATAATAACTTATTCATTTAAAAAAAATCCCTTTATATTAAAAGAGAAGGAGAATATTACATTTATTTTAAAAATAACCCTTTACTTATAATAAGAAGTTATTTATTTTAAGAAAAATCATTATAATAATTGGATAAGTGTCATAGTGTATATTTGAAACATGTTTTATATTTTAATCATATTTTTAAATTTAATAGCAAATTAATGAGTCTTTGTCAAGTATTTAATATGATTTATAAAATTAAATTTTCTCTAATAAGATTTATGATTTCAAAAAATATATACAATTTTTAATATTTAAATAAAATTTAACCCACCTATAACCTAATATTAGTTGATGAGTTTAATGTTTTCTAATTGATTAAGGTTATTTAATAAAAAAATAGCATATAAGATATTTTAAAAATGATAAAATTAAATACTCAACCATTTTTTTTTAAATCTTCAAAAACAACGTTTGCAATAGGAGATCTATTACTATTTTCTTCTTTCTTATGCATTTGACATATCTAAAAAAAATCAGATAAGAAAAAAAAAAATCAAGATATTTTTACAAAGAAGTGATAGAGGACTTTGTAACTTACCATTTATTTTTAGATGATACTTATTATTTTTAATGTTTCATTCTATCTTTATTTTTCCTAATTACACTAAATGTCCCATGTTAAATGTCACTATTATTAGAGATTTTTATTGTCCATGGAAATTAAAATATGATTTTGATTGATTATATGCACATTTTCTCATATATTTTGACACACACACTATCTCTCCCTCTCCCATATTTAATATAATTTTATATGTGAAAACCCATATATATATATATATATATATATAATTTTTCTTGTGTATGTTGTGAATAGTTATTTTTATGTTTTTACATATTTTAAATAAAGGGAACCTCTCTATATAATAGAGGAGGGATTTTTTATCTCCTTCACTATTGTTAGACCTATTATTTTATTCTAATAAAAAATAATTTGACAACAACATTCAATAATTTCATAAAATAAAATAAAAAAATGTAGAAAAGAAAGATAAATATCACACAAAAACTCATGAGAAATTGAAAAGTCTTAGAATCTCATTAACCTAAAAAAAATTTAGGAGTTAATCACGTACTAAACTTTATTTGAACCAAGATGTGAAGATCAAACATGTGGCACCATTTCACTACATGGAGACATTTGAAAACATGTACTAAGCCAATCAAGAAGAAAATAGGTTTCAAAAGACTCCTTGAAATGATATTATGACAAGTGGTATAATCTTATTGCATGAAGAAAATAAAAAAACACAAACCTAAACATAAGGAACAAAAACGTGAAATATCAAACATAGTCCTCAAAAGAATGGAACATGTGGTAGGGTCTTGATTTATTGAGCATTCTAAAACAAAGAAGGAATAAACTAAGGGGAATCCAAATTATAAAGAGTATGTGATACAAGATTATTACTTGTCATGATTTTTTTGCATGGAGAAAATTAGAAAACCTTCAAAACATAGTAGTTCAATGTCTAAGTTAAAGGCATAGATAATGATAAAATTCCATATAGAAGGACATTTGTGCATAAAGAATAAGTAAGACCTCATCAACAAAACCTAAGACTCTTAAGATTATAATATAAAAATAAAGTATAGCACAGAAGCTACAACCTTTAGTACATGATAGATAAATCATGAGGATGTAACCTAAAATAAAATGGCTCTATAAAAAGAAATTAAAATACCCACTAGAATATTTTTCCATAGAAAAGCATAAATATCACATGTAACATAGATAAATTGATGTAATCATGATTTTTAGGTTTAATGAAGGAACACCTTAGACCATGTACCCTATGAGTTTGACACACAAAAATGGATTGAATTGTAGTTCAAGCATGGAAAAAAATGCAACAACTATGATCTTTATTGATTCAAATGAGGAATCTTACAAATTTCACACATGTTACCCTATATTAATCTAATTATAGAATTTTCTACTTATAGTATTATAATTATACCCAATGTACTTGAAATATGACCTACAACACTACTCATATTTTATAACTTACAGCCAACCTTCGCTTGAACCTATACTATCCCCTTAAATCCTTTCACAAAACTTAGCTAACTCAAAGTCTTTAATAATATTACACTTGTAGTGTTTTGTTGTCATCTTCTTGTGCAATGATTTTAAATCATTGTATTTTTTTGTCATCTTATTCTGCAATGATTTTAAATCATTATATCAATTCATAGACAACCATTATGTAAGTTAAAATGGTTCACCTTCAACCTATCAAATAATCACCATCTTCTTTGTGAATCTTTGGTTCCATAAGTTACACTTCATCATGCATTGACACCTGGATCTAAAGCATAACATTCATATGATAAATGTGTATCTTTATTGAATCTCTTTTCTAAATTGATTACCTTCCATATCACATGGTTCATGTTGTGCAATAAATTAAATACCAACTGCCTAAAGGGATCCTCTCTCATTTTTTATATCAAACACTCATTCTATATTTTTGTTAGAACTTTATGAACCAAAGAGGATATGTTGGTCTCATAAATCACAATCTTACCTTGCCACATTCAAAAATTATTTGAATTAATGAATTATGAGAGAAGATGACATGCAAGGGTTATGTGAGACTTTAATAATATTGATTATACACACAAATATTTAAGCTCATAATTTATCATAGAGTTTATATAAATGTTTTGAAAGTACTACAATTTTGTAAGACTTCATCTTCCACACGCATCTATGAAAAAATTCAAAACTCACAAAAAAATTATATAGTTTCCAAATAAAACCTACATAGGACTTCCTAGGGTGTGCAAAACTTAGGTCTTTGTTCTCTCTCTGGGGCTACATGAAACTACTTATTATATATCTATGTATGTTTTTAGAGATGCAAGGTTACTTGTAAACCCAAATAATCCTACATCATACAACCTAGGTAATTGGAAGGAACCATGAGTTCTTACTAATTAACATTATGTGAGTTCTTTTATAGATATTCCATTCTTAACAACTTCTGATGTTTTCATCTGGGCTTCATCCTCAACTTTTTAGCCTTAAAAATTCACAAAATATTCCTTATATTCCTTTCCTCACATCTTATTTTTTACTATAAAATAAAAAAGAATATGTTGTTTCTCAACTTCTCAGACATATGTTGTCTCCATTATACTTCTATGGAATATGTGCTTGTTCTCTTATTACTAATTTTTCACTCATGGTAAGGGTAAAAATATAACACATTGAAAATGGAATATATATCTATCCCATTGGGTAAATCTATCTCATATGCATTGGAATCAAACTTATTCACACTTTTCATGGTCTAATATTCTTCCATTTTGACTTTTCATATTTCCATTTTGGGAACATTTCCTTCCTAAAGTGTGTTAAGACCATTTCACCTAATTAAAATGCATATTATCTATTTTTTAAATTTGTGAGTTGTTTTCATGCAAAACATTCCTTTCTAATTTCTCTCATACTTGTTAATGTGTTTCTCACATGTTCTTATAAAAATATTCTACTTCAACACTCTTCCCACTTTTGCCTTTGATGTCACACAGTTCTACTACACTTCTTGGACTACACCCATAAATAATATGAAATGGTGTCCTTATGCTTCTATTTATTGAATTATTATAACAAAATTTAGTTTCCACTAAGATAGGTTCCCATAATCCTAGATTCTCTCCAACCAAAAATCATAATAGATTACCAAGACTCTTTTTTATCACCTAAGTCTAACTATTTGTTTGAGGGTGATAAGTTGAACTAAGTTACAACTTGGTATTTAACTTCATCCACAAATGTCCTCTATAAATTCCCAATGAAATTTGTTTCTATTTCAGATACTATGATGTGTGAAAATCTATGTAACATGAAAACTTCCCTAAAAAAATCAATTAGCTATATGCATAGCATATCAGTCTTATTACATGCAAAAAATGATTCATTTTGGATAATATATTGAAAATTAAAAAAATAAAATCATGGAATTTTTGTATTCTAAGAAATCCTAAAAGAAATTCCATGATGGTATGTTCTTTTGGTCTCTTAAGAATAGGAAATGGTTGATATAAATCTAATTTTTGACTCCCTCATTTTGACAACTATAAAATTTTACATTCCTACACAAAACAATTCACATCCATATCCATTTTAGGCCAAACTTAATTCCTATCCAACTACACCAATGTTCTATCAATACTATAATGTCTAGCTAGTCCTCACTATGATTTTCATTGATCAAGTTCTCATGCATATACCCTAATAGTTTACACAATGGTTTTCCTTTGCATAGTAATCCTTCTTGAAATAATTATTCTAACCAATGTGTTTTTTCTAGACTCAATGCTTCTATACATGTTTTCCATGGACCCTTGAAATCCTTATCTTATACCTATAACTCATCCATGAAATCAACTCCCATTACTTCTAATCATATCTCATTCAATAAGAGACACCTTATACTTGGCACATTTGTAACATTATTAGACTTTCCACTCCTATGATTCAATGTAAATGAATAAATGTGCATAAATTAAAATTTTTTCATATGTATTTGGTTTATATTACCCTGAATATTTATGAATTATACTACTTGATAGTCTAAGTACACCATAAACTCCTTAGGCAACAAGTTGCCTCCATTTCTTGAGTGCTTCCACTATGACATATAACCCTTGATCATAAACTAGATATTATTATTTATGTCTCAATTTTCTCACTATAGTAATTAGTTGGTTTACCTTCCTGACCCAACACAACTTCTACTACTATTCTATTGACATCACTATCTACCTAAAATATTGTACCGCTAGTACTAGGTATTATGTTGTTTTTTATTCAAGATCTAGAATCTATACTCTGCTTTTTTTATCTAGACAAAATCTTTCATATAACATATTATTGCCTTTGTGATGAGTGTGCATATTCCATTTAAGTTTAAAATTATCTTCCTTAAAAAGCTTTACATTTCATGGAAGATATGAGATTCAAATGTACTTCTATGTGATGTCCACTCAATAAAATCTCTCACCTTTTCTAGATCCATCTTCAATCCTTCTTGGGAAATAGAAAATCTCAACTACACTAACTCATCCTTCATAAAGTTGAATTTATTCAAATTAACTAGTAACTTTTATTCTCATAGTCACTGCAACACTTATCTTAGATGCATAAATTATGCTTCAATCTATTGAAAATATAAATATCATCCAAATATGCAATGATAAACTTACCAAGAAAAGATTCCAACACTTTATTCATGTGTCTCATGAATGTAATTTGTGTATTTGTCAACCCAAATGACGTGATAAACCATTCATATAATCCTTAATACATTTTTAACACAATTTTCCATTCATAATCATCCCCAATGTAGATATGGTAATATCTAATTTTCAAGTCAATTTTTTTGAATTACTTTGCTCCACTCAAACAATACATCAACTCATCCATGTAAAATAATGGAAATATATACTAGAAAAATATCATATTGATGGCTCTATATTTTGTGCACATTCAAATTTCTCCTCGTTTATTTATTACAACATTATTGAAGTTGTGCTTTAGATCAAAATTTATCTTATGCATTCTATCTAACTCATTTACTAGCCTTTACACCTCGTTTATCCTAGGTGTTAGCCTATATGCTATTTTATTTTTGGTAAGTTAGATTAAAGGATTAGATCCATGAGATGAATTATGCTCCACATTGGTGGTAATCCATCTAGTAGATTATTGGATATTATCTCCTCAAACTCATCCAATAACTCTTTCACTTTGCATGAAATTTCTTCCTCTCCTCCTATCTTCCCAACCTGTGTAGGACTAAAAATGAAAGCATATAAAGACTTATCCTTCTTAACCTCTTTTAGGAATTCAATTCCCAAAAATAAAAAAATCCTTAGATTCTTATTTACCTTTTCAACTTTGACCTTCCCTAGATTCAAAGTATAAATTTTTTCCATCATCTAAATGTATGTATTTACTCAGCCATCATGCAAAGATTTCCTATCAAGATACGAAGGTATTGCTAGTAACATATGGAAAATTTCATGGATGGAAATTATTTCACACATAACTTCATGTTTATATATGAAGACTTGCCTAGTAGATTTCATTCACTATAATTCAATGTCCCTTTAGTAACCAAGACACCTTGTATGGATTTTTATTTGTAATCCTCTTTAGACCAAGAATTTCTGCCATCTCATTAGAAACAATATTATCAATTACACCACCATAAACAATCACTTTACAACACTTACCTCTAGATTTGAAAATTGTATTGAAAATATTATTCCTCTGGGTTAATGCATTATCTATTTTATTTGGTTTTAATATAAATTTCTTCATCGTGAGAGTTTATCCACATTTTGGTTCCTATAATTAATTTAATAATGTAAAACTTTCCTTATACACTTAATAAAAATTATTATTTTACTTTTTTCTAGTATTGTTGTCATTATGCACACGTGGGAATTCAAACACTTTATGCCTCACTTTACCACATATGAAGCATGTACCATTGAATCCTCTACCTCTTCCTCTACATAATATCCTATACCTCTAGTAAAATAATATATGATATTATAATTATAAATACTGAGATTACGGGTGAATCAATTGTATTAAAATAGTCCTCCAATTTCACTTAATATTCAAGAAGCATTCATTCACTTACATATACCAATTAATGCATACACAAGCATCTATGAAAGAAAAAACCATAAGGACATGAAATATATGTGGGAAACACTCTAGGGGAAGAAAATACATTGATTAAAAACTTGGAATACTATCCTAAAAGTAATTAATCAAACTTTTAGTGAGGCAACAACCCCACAAGGAGCACCAACCCCTCACTAGTCAAACACTAACTTAACTAGTGCTTTTAGCAAGATTTAACCTATAAGGAGGAATCAAACCCATATCAAACCAAGAACCAACTCAGTTACCTTGAATTTATAATCACCCTTGGACACCTATTTCTCACTCAATTGAATATTAACTCCTCTATTTTCTCTTCTCACACATTTCTCTCTCAAACACCTATTAGGCCTTCTCACTCAATTAGCCCTCTCCTTGGCACAATTAGGTCATATGACCTTGATCAACACCTATATAAACATATTTAAATAATCATGGAATATTAATATAATATCTACTATGATATTCAATTCCTTAAAATATTCTCCAAAACTCTATATCCTTCACTTTCTTTCTTAATTCTCTAACTAGTCAAAATAGGCTTATTAGGCCTTGATTTTATATTTGATTCTTTATCATACCCATATTGGATAGATAAGCAACTCATAATAATTATATTATGTTTTAAATATATCAATACACACTTTTAAAAAGTGAAACAAATATTACATAAGTCGGTCATTACCCTTAAGGGCTAAAACCACCATTAGGCCTAATAGAGACCTAATGCAATTAGGCTTTCCTTAAGCACACATTTCACTTATAAATCCTTTTAAAAATTTAAGACATAAACAATGGATGAAAATATTCATTTAAATTTAATATACCCCTAATAATCTATCCTTATTTACCCAAAACCATTTGGATCTTTTCACTCCTTGAACCATCTAATTAGGTCTACTTGTCAATAGGCCTTCTCACTGCTAGAAAGTTTATCTTGAAAATTTGAACCATATACAAAAAATTTAAACATAAACCACACATATAATAATATTAATAGTATATTTACTACTTTAAACACTTCCAAAAATTCTTTGGTATTAACCACATAGGCTAAAATACCTTAGGAACGCTCCTACAAATGGATTATTTAAAACCACTAAACACTATTAACAAATAATCACAAACATTTGACTCTATATACTTGAATAGGGACTTAAAATGAGAAAAAATATATTAAAATTTTCATATGAGTCTTTTATAACACCTTAAATATAATTTTATCCTCCAACTTAGTGTAAAATGACTTTGAAACATCATTTTCACATATACATATAAACTTGTTTGTAGCACCAAAAACAAAGTCCAAAAAATCAAGTCATGAAACATCTATGGGAAAACTTATGTGATATTAAATTGGGTTTTTTTTTAACATTTAATACTTATATCATCTATTAAAATATATATTTCATGTTCATGTATCAATATTTGTCTTACACACCAATCTCACTACACTCTACACAGACTTCATTGTGTTAGACAGACCAGTTTGATGACAAATTTTTCCTTAATTATAGGAATCATAAAAAAATATACACCAATGGTATAGTAGGAATAGTTATTTAATAATGACACCATACATTATGATCCATCCCTAGTTCTTTGAAACTAATCCCTAATCTCATTCTCATTCTCACCTAGTTTTCTCAGTGTTTTGCTCATTAGGCCTATTTAGTGATAAGCTACCTTTCATGATTTATTAAGAAAATTTTTGGTCTAAAAAATACTAAAATACTTAATTTTCATAAAATATAGGTATTAAACATAATCATCCATAAATTTTCATGTTTTTACTTTATCAACCCTGCCTCATACATCAAAAATTCTAAAAACAAAGGTTTTCTTGGAGCTTCTTTTCATAGTCAAGACAAACCAAAATAACATGAGTAAATATTGAATATTAATTTACATTTTATAAACATAAAAATAGGTAAAAATACCATTTTTATCCATAACCAACTATATATTTATTATCAGGTCATTATAAGGGTTTTGAGAGGGTTTTGATTGGTTTCACTTCTTAACAATCGTTCATATAGGATTGCCCTTCATGTTCAAAACCAATGATAGAAAATAAATATAAGGACCTTATAAAATTTACATGAATTCATTAGGCTCTCATTAAAATATTTTACTTTCAAAAGATTACAATAAATCTTTTCTTGGGTCTACAACACCCCATTCTATGTACATAGGGAACCTTATCATAGGTTTTCATGCTTTCTCCTTTAGGTATTGACTTAAAAATTTATCCAAAAAATTAAAATTACCTATCACAACTTTTTAAATTTTCTCAATATCTATAACATCCTTTTAAATTATATTGACCCCTTATTAGGCCACTATAGGTCACTTTGCATACTAGTCCTTACACTACCAATCATACTTAGACTATGATAATGACTTGAAACCTTTTGAATTATCTAAAAAACCTTAAAATAATCTCATGTGACCTCATATCCTGATCATATTCTACCAAAATTTCTCAAACATGTCTCAAATCACATGCTACTAGGTTATGTCATTTCACTAGGTCTTTCGAGTAAAGATTAAGCCTCAAAACTAGACCTTAAAACTCATTTGTAAGCTTATTTTTCTTTTGATCATTATTAAAAAAACTTAGAACACTTTATAATTCCTTTAATAACCTAAATCATAAACCTTTACCATGCATACACCTTCTCTCAAAATTAGAGCAAACTACTCAATATACCTAGTACTCAAAGTTTGGAGACAAATAAGCTATCTCTCAATGATATCATTCTTCAAACATGATTATATGAAGACAAGGATATTCTCAATAGAATTTATGAGCTCTGTCACATTACCGCCTTGTTATAAGACCTCATATAGAATACAAGGACTAGTTGACCCATGTACTTACCTTGTATTCTCCTCAGTACATAGAGATCAATCAAGATGATTCACTTATATCTTGAACATGATCTTGACATGTCATCAAACCTCAGAGAAAATAATAGTTTGCCTTCAAATTTTATCTCAAAAGACAGATAAAACTTCTTTGTTAGACACCACTTAACCAATCATGACATCAACTCTAAATTTTGACATGAAAGACATTCAACTTAACTTTGACATCAATGGCAACATTAATGCCTTAATATCAACACTAGGAACATACCTAAAAAATATACCACTTTGTCATTGATGATAAATAATCTTAATCATATTAGATCATTCTCTTTATTTCAAGATGGACCTTCTTCAATACTTGATCTTGAAACATTAGTTTTCTTCTCCTTTGACATTAATGACAATGGTTCATATTTTTGGCAGATATTTAATCCTTGGACCTAAGGTAACATACCTTATCTCTCAAACAACCACCTTAATTATTTTTGTTATAACTTTTATCATATACAAGGATCACATACCTACTCATGAGACATTATTGGATCCCTTTATTGCCATGAAAATTTAAGACATTTTCAAAATTGTGACTTGGTTTGATCATGTCATCATGTAAAATTTTGTGACTTATTTCTTGTGATCACACCTATAATATACTTCTTGTTTGATAATTGAATCTAAAAATTACGTAAGACCATATAACTCCCCCTATGATGGACCATCCTTCCTTCTTGCTTACTATTTTAGTGCCTCCATGAAGCCTAATTGAGTCACTTTTGCTCTAGAGAACTAGAATAAATTAAATTCAGGATATTCCCAAATCTCCATGTCCTTGTAAGACTAAAATTCCTCCATGATATTCTTATGATTGATTTTTCCTTCTAGATTGACCCCCTCAATATTTTTTTGAGAAACATTCTAACTTATTTTATTGGTCTTGACTCCATCAACAATCTGAGTTGATAGAGAAAATTCTTGGCACTCCTTTGTATCTTGATTTTTCTCTACTATTAAAAATAGTCCACTTGTACTTGTTGATTGGTTATCAACCTTAGCTACCTTGGGTTTCCACTTAATATTTTGTCCTCTTTATTGTATTCTAGAAGCCTCAAATTTCTTCTCTTGTCTTGAGAAGTCATGATTATATTATTTTTCAATATGACCAACCTTATGACAATTGAAACATATTATCCCTCTACATGGAGAAAAACCATGACCTATACCTCATGGATGATGGTTCTCCTCATAGTTCCATGAAAATTAACTTTTCAAGGGCCTTCTATAATGCCTTGCTCTATGACCAAATTGGTTACATGAATAACAATAACCATTGAAAAGATTACATTATGTTTTTATATTTCTTAATAGTATTGACCTTTGTTCTATCATCACCCTCATTATTTTGTTGATCTCTAACATTTTTTTATCACATTAGTGTCCTTCTCTTGATATCTAATGAATCCAAGGCTTATTTTGTCATTAAAAACATTTTGAATACTTAGAATATTATATATATCATTGGTACTATTTTCAAATCTCACAAAGAACTTGACCTTATTTGATGTTTATTTCAATTGATCTCTTAGGGAGTTCACTTCAAATACATACCTTGCACATTCTTCTTCTTTTGATTCTAGGTATTCAATCATAATTTCAATTTGACTCTCCACCTATTTAAATATTTCCTCTTATTCCTTAGAGTTATTTCTTAGTCTAGCTTCAAACAAGTTGATTTTATCTTCAGAATCTTTGATAATATATCTCATCATCCTATTCTTCTTATTTACCATATTTAGTTCTAGTAAATTGTTCATCAACTTGGCCTCAAGATCCACCTCATCTCCTTCTTCACCTGAATCACCAACACATCTGATCCATATGGATTCTTCTAGGTTTGAAAAACTTATTTATCCATGAAAAGAACCTCATTGACATCATGACCATCACCTTCATGATGAATCTTTGAATAAATTATTTCACTCTAATTAGATGAGATATAAACTTCCTTGGTGTAAAGACTCCTTTTGTTTTTGAAGAACCTTTTCTTGTTATCATATCTTCTAAACTTTTTATTTTTTATCAGATTTATAAGAATTTTTATCATCATCATGATCCTAATCATGATCTACATCATCATTTATCTTATGCTTATGAAGACATCTATTGTAAAAGTTTCCAACCTCTCCATAATTGAAGCATTTAAAAGGTAGCTTGCCCTTGTATTTACCTGAACCCATCTTTAACTTTCTTGTAAACATAGCTATCAAAATATAATTATCAATATCAGATTCATCATTATCTTTGACTTTCTTACATTGTGACTTATTATCTTTTAGCTTCTTTTTCTACCTTGAATTTAACTTTGTTCTTTTCAGGTATTCCTTCACTTGTCTCATAAGCTATTAGTGTTCCATGAAGTCCATCCATCTCTAGCTTGTCTAGATCTTGCATTTATTCAATGGTACATACCTTGAAATCAATCTTGGGTGTTAGAGACCTTAAAACATTTTGAAAAACATTAGTCTCTTTTAATTCTTCTCCTAGACCTCTTATAATGTTGACCACCTCATCAACCCTCAACAAGTAGGCTACAATAGTCTCATCTCCATTAGTTTTTAGACTTTCGAATTATCTTCTACGGGTTTGAAGATTGGCAAATTTGACCTTGGATTCTCCCTCATTAACATTTTTCAACTAGTCCCAAATTTCTTTGGTAGATATAGAGTGCATTAGGTTCACAAGTTCTACCTCTTGTAGGCCACACATAATACCATTCATTGCTTTTGAGTTATTGTCACTAGCCTTCTTTCCTACTGCATCTATAAGAGGAATAAATGGTGCAATATATACATCCAAAACTAATTTCCAAACATCATGACCTTAAAAAATGAGATATTTTCTCATCCTAACACTCAAAAAGGCATAATTATATCCATTAAAAAATGGATCTTTACTTGTAGAAAAACCACTTTGTGTTTGACTAGCCATCTTAGCTTGCTTAGAATCTCCTTTAGGTTGTAAGACCTCCTTTAAAGGACCTAATATAATACCAAATGTTATATTTATATATAATAAGAGTGGAGGGGAGGGGGTGAATAATTTTTATTAAAATAGTCTTCTAATGTCACTTAATATTCATGAAGCATTCATTCACTTCCATACACCAATTAATGTATACACAAGCATCTATTAAAGCAAACACCATAAGGATAAGAAATATATGTGGGAAAACCTCTATGGGAAGAAAAATTACTAATTCACAACTTTTAATACTATCTTATAAACAATGAATAATTTTTTTAGTGAGGCACCAACCCCACAAGGAGCACCAACCCCTCACTAGTCAAGCACTAACTCAACTAGTGCTCTTAGCAAGCTTCAACCTATAAGGAGGCTTCAAACCCATATGAAACTAAGAACCAACTCATATATCATGAATCTATGATAAATATTTACATTTTTTTCTCACTCAACTAAATATGACCTCCTCTGTTTTCTCTTCTCATACTTCTTTCTCTCTCAAATAGCCTATTAGGCCTCCTCATTTAATTAACCCTCTCCTACGTAGAATTAGGTCAAATGGCCTTGATCAACACCTATAGAAATATATTTAGATACTAATTAAATATTTATCTTAACTCTCTAATTATATTTAATACCTTAACCTATTATTCAAAACTATATATCCTTCACTTTCTTAATTTTCTAACTAGTCAAAATATGCTTATTAGGCCTTGACTTTATACTTGATTCATTATCATACCCATCTTGGTCATCCAAGGAACTTAAAATACTTGGATTATTATTTAAATATAAAAATACACACATTTCACAAGTGAAAAAAAACATTACATAGGTCAGTCATTACCCTTAAGAGATAAAACCACAATTAGGCCTAATAGAGACCTAATGCAAATAGTCCTTCCTTAAGCACATGTTTGACTTAGACATCCTTTGAACACTTTGAGCCCTTAAAAATAGACAAAAAACTTAAAATTTTACTTTAATATACCCATTTTAATCTCTTCTTATTTACCCAACACCATTTGTCTTTTTTCACTCTTTGAACCATCTAATTAGGTCTACTCACCAATATGCCTTCTCACTACCAAAAAGTTTGTCTTGAAAATTTGAACCATATACACAACTTTACCACATAACCCAAACATAAAATAATATTAATAATATATTTATGACTTTAAATACTTCCAAACATTATTTTATTTTCACCACATAGGCCAAAAGACCTTAAGAACACTCCTATAGATGGATTACTCAGAACCACCAAACATTGTCAATAAATAGTCAAAAACATTTGACTCTTTATACTTGAACAGGGACTTCCAATGAGAATAAATGCATTCACATGATCCTATGAGACCTTTATAACACCTTAAATAATATTGGATCCTCCAAATTAGTGCAAAATGACTCAGAAACATCATTTTCACATATACATAGAAAGTTGCTTGTAGCACCAAAAATAGAGTCAAGAAAATCAAGTCATAAAACATTTATGGGAACACTTATGTGATATTATAGTGGGTATGTGTGAATAT
The DNA here is from genome assembly GCA_037957365.1 of Torreya grandis. NCBI lineage: Eukaryota > Viridiplantae > Streptophyta > Pinopsida > Cupressales > Taxaceae > Torreya > Torreya grandis. The sequence continues at coordinate 1,179,868 of JARHVA010005214.1, read as the reverse complement.
TTATCATCCTTAAATAATATATTAAAATATATATTGCATGGTAATTGTTGACCAAATTTGACTTTTAGTTAAATTTGGGCACCTATAGGTAAAAACTTGACTTTCTAGGTCTATAGGGGAATAATATATATTAATGAAGTGTTTCATAGGTCATTTGATGTTATTAAATGATATATTTTCCTTTGTCATAAATTTTATTAGCCTACATGTCCATTTCAGTCATTTTAAGGGTTAAAATGGTGGATTTAATTTATATGGATTTATTGGAAAATGTGAAGGTGTCAAAAGATGATTTCATGCCACATGTGTCCCTATAAGTCTTAAGTAATTGAAAAAACTAAAATATGGTAGGTTATGTACAAGAATGAGTAGTTTTCTTAAGGAAGAAGAGGAATTTGGCACTTGTACAACCTCTTTTGGAAGTGGGCCACTTGAAAAAGGTTTAACTATGACTCCTCCACTCCCCCATTCTCATTTCCATGCTTGATTTGATTTTTAAGTGTCATTTTCCCTCAAAACCATTCATCTCTCTTTTCACCCTTTTTGGCAAGTAGAAGTGACTTTCAAGTTTTTACTTGGTACAAATAGCTCAGGAAATTTCAAGGAAAACTATTTTGGGAGGTTTTTTTACACTCAAATACCTTCAATTAAATATAATTATTTTTTTAAAATGGCGTATGTGATTCATGAACCATTGCTAACAAGTTGATTGTGTAAATCTGCTAGATGTTTCATGCACAATATGGGTTTTGCTCTTATTTAAGAGATTACATACAATAAAGCTATTGATTTTACTCCTATATGATTTTTATCTCTTCCTCCAATGTTATCCATGATTGGTTTCATTTTTTTGGTGTTTGGTTGAGCCAATAACCTCAAATGTTTAGACTATTCTCTTTTGAGTGCAATGGACAGTTTTCACCATTTTTAGGAACTTTGTGCTTCTCCATGGTTTCATAAAGTTGTGTTAAGTTCATTTAATTTTTTTAAAAGTGTTATTTATTACCATCCACCTTTTATCTCCATTATTCAATGTAATTCTAATGGTTTTCAAGCTCACATGTCACACAAACAACCATTACATCATGACTTGCCATGTAGTTCTTGGTTATAAGTGATTTTCATGTTGCATAAGATGTATTGTCTCTTGTTTCAAGATTTTTTCGATGGATATCATGAATTTTAATTTTAATTTTGATTTTATATACCAATTATTCCCTTTTCCCATCTTTATTACTCCATTCTAGACACCCATTTCCCATACATAAAGCCAATGCACATATAAGAACCATGATGATGTCATCAGAGCCTTAGTATGGGTTTCAATATTTTGAGAGGTAGAAGGATCATTTCAAGGTTTTGAGAGAGAAATTTTACCTATATGTGATTATTACAATTCATATGGTTCATTCCATGACCACTATCCAAGCTAAATCTTCTTGTATACTAAGAATCACCACCTACAGGTGGCTTGAGTAGAAAGTTTAGAAGTCATATGGAAAGTTTAAAACATATGATGAACCTTAATCATTATCATTTTATAGTAAAATATCATGGAGTAATTGTTTTTAAGGGTATATTTGCAAACAATTAATGAAGGTCACCTCCAAATAAATGAGATAATTATGTTAGGGATCAAATCCCTAAAGGTACAAAACAAAGAACCATCACCTTTTTGTGGCTAGGATATAACAGTTTCATAATGACCTTTGATAATTCTTAATGCACTAGTATTATATATATATATATATATATATATATATATATTAGAGGATAAAAAAATTTCAAGGTTTTGAGTTAGATATATTGGTGGAGGCCAACTTTTATGAGACCCAAAGATGCCTCTTGAGCCAGTGAACCTAGATAGTATTCACCTATAGGTTTGAGTTTCAAGAAACTCTTTCATTCAAAAGTTAAAAAATTGATCATAGCTATATGATAAAATGATTTTTGATTATGTAAAAAACATTCATGACCTTAAGTTCATCAAAATATTTTGATATACTATGTTCTAAACCCTCATGTGCACCTACATTCCATACTTTTTAAAGGGAATGTTGACGTACAACAAGGTATAAAATAGTGGCCCAAAGTTGATGATCAAGTGGTGTTCTAGGAATTTCAAGAAGAGAAATATTCAATCATGTATTTTTGTGACTTAAAGAGGTTCCATGAATATTATCAAACATCAAACCCAAGTCTCAAGAAGTAATATACACCTATAGCCAACTGTAGGTGATTGTAGGTAGATAGTCAATGGAGAAATGTGTCTAAGGGGTGATTGGCTATAGATACAAGCATGTATATAAGTATAAATAACATAGAATGGATATAATGTTGGTTTATAAGACTATGGAAAAAAATTTGAGATCAAACCATGCATTTTTACCTATAGGAATCACGTTAAAAGCAACATACAACTCACATAACCAACCTTGCACATAATATTCTTTACACGGTCCTGTTTAGAGTCTATTTTGGAAAAGTTTGAGGTAATTAAAGATAAATTAAAGGAATAAAATATTCCTTTTCAGTATAAAGAGTCCTTGAGACATGATTTAGCTATAAAGACACTCATTTATCCCTAAGATAAAAGGTAATACTCCTCTATTCTATCTCAGAGGTAGAATACCCTTGGGAAAATAATAAACTTATCCAAAGAGTATCAAGGGTTAGGGTGTTGAAAAGAGATTGGAGGTACTTTATAATAACCATGACAATATATAATGTTTTATATTACATATAAATCAAATATAATACTCTGATCAAGTACCTATAATCCACATAAGAAAAGCCTCGCATACACAGTCTACCCTTCACAAGTTTGCCTTGAAATTTGAAAAAATTAAGGAGATATTGACATATTAAAGGAAAAAATTATGGTTAAAAGTGTCTTTATAAATTTTTAATAATCCTAAAATATTAAATTAGTCTAATAAAATAGGGGAAGATCCATCTATTTTATCTCAGATAGAGGGCACTTCCCCTTAAGTGAAAATAGTAGGTTTTGGAGAAAAAGGATAGAAGGGTGGATCAAGAGTTGCAGAAGATTTTAAAAGAGTTTTAGGAGGATATAATACATCTTAAAAAAAATAAATGACCTTTCATAAAATTATAAATCAAAATAAAAATGTCTAGATCCTCAAAAGTGCATGTAGGCCTATTAGGCATGGTTATGCCTATAGTCCAAATGGAAGACCAATGCTACTTCTAGCCCTAGGAATGATTTTAAACGTGTTAAAACATTTTTGAGAGATAATAATAGAGGTGTTTAATCTATATGTATATATAGAGGAACCATTAGAGACATGGGTTAGGCTTTAAGGTACAGTTAAACCTACTAGGCATGGTTAAGCCTATAGGCCAATTGGAGGTCCACCATCACTTCTAGCTTTTGGTGAGTGTTATATCTTATGGAATTATGTTTAAGAGGTAGAATGAGACATGTTTGAGATTTTGATATGAAAATAATATTTCAAGAAGGCTAATTTAAGTCTAGAGATAGCTCAAACCTATAGGAAAATGGAGGAGCTTGATAGGTTAGGTTTTGAGACTCACATATTTTTGGAGACTTTACATGGGAGCCAGAGGAGTTCAAGGATGTTATCAAGGGTATATAAAAATTATTTTGAGGATTTTTTTGTAGATTTTACATCCAATATTTATGAACCAACCTTACAAGTAGAATGCACTTAAAACCCTTAGAGGAACTTGATTAGGAAGATGAAACTAAAAATGCATCTAGATGGACTAGTTTGGAAATGAAACCTTTTGAAACTTGTATAGGACTTTCTCAATATCCCTCACATGCAATTTTAAAACCTTTTTACTAGATGGGGTGAGAAATAATATTTTTTTGATAGTTTTGTACATTGTGTAAGCTATAAGAGGTTTTAAGAGGTGAAATCAATTTTGGGAGGAATATCAAGATTTTTACTAACTTATTATGTTAATTTTATTCTAATGAGAAACTCATAAGTGTCCAAACTAGGTGCTTTAACTCAGCTAGTCAAAATTGGCATATTGGACAAGCTAGTGAAAGATGTGAAAACTTTAAGGGGATGTATTTCTAAGGCATCCCTAATGATTATAAGGACATGGATGGACTTTAAACATTTCATTAACTATTTTTCATGTATTCTCATGAATAAATGAAGCAAAATTTGAGGCCAAATGTGTAGGGTACATGAAAGAGAGGTTTTTAGGATAGTAGATGATAATAACTCATTTCTAGGTGATTTCAGATGACCCTACATATAAAAAATGCATAAAGAGTAATTTTTTATGTCCTTATAATTCATTCCAATCATTTTACCTACTCCTAATTAGTTATAAGGTGTTCAAATAGGGATAATCATGCAGGGAGGTTTTTTGAGCTAGAATGGGGAGTTTCTTCCCACTTTTCATGAGGTTTATGACTTGGATTGAAATTTTTACTTATAGACATTTAATGGTTGATCCCATAACCTCTCCACATGCACAAGTAACTCCTTTTATCAAATTTACAAGTATCCTTGTGACCCTTGGACTTCTCTCTCTCACAAGTTCTATAAGAACTAGCCATTTTGGCATTGTATGGGATGCTCCACCTAAGTATGGTGAAGGCCTAATAAAATGTATACCTTTTGATCACTAAAAATATTGATTTTTACCTCCTCCATGACTATTTTTAGTGTTTTCATTTAAAATGTTTGATTTTGCATAAGTGAAGACTATGGATTCCTTAGCATTTTATTTCATTCTATCATCTATTTGCAGTTGGAAAGCTTATTCTTGCAAGGCATGTGAATTTTTATAGGAAATTTCTAAGATTTAGTGGGTTATCCTATTCATTATTACCCTCATATTCCTCTTTTCTAGTCCTCCTATCTTTGCACATTCGTCCATAACCTTACAATGTAACATTGATGTGAGAAGATGAAGATTGGAGAAGTGTATGTTTTAGTTGGTCCTTTAATTTCATGTGTAACATGCATATGGTTGGATGTCATCATGTTGTTTTTTGTATCACCTCCCTTAGATTAGTTTTCTTTTAGTTATCACTCTCCTTTTTCATCCCCAAGTTAGTAGTATTTGCAATCTAAAGTGGTATATCTAGGGAGCTAGCCCTATCTAAAGATTCACCTTATCTTTAGGCTACCCACAAGACTCGAGGTGTTTCCATTTTGACACTTGGATGAGGAGAGATTTTCCATCTCCTTAAAGGGTGAAAATCCAAGTGACAATAGTTTTTGGCAGCTTGGTGGGACTCTTTGTCCAAGAAGTTGAGACATTTTTGGTGTTATCTCTCAGCAATCAACCTTTGGAAAAATCTATTCAAGCATCAATGGTGACTCTGAAGCTATATCAGTTAGTCAAGTAGCCCAAGTTTCCTTTCAAATATTATTGGTGATATTTTCTTTGTGTTCATTCTTTCATGAGTTTTCATGACTGAATTTTTTGAGTTTTTTTATTTACATGTTGGTGAGATATTGCAAGCTTGTATTATTCATTATCAACAAGAGCAAGTTATTAATAATACCTTTCATGAAGTGTAAAATCCATAATATGGTTATTATTAGCATCTATATGATCATATTCATCCTTGTCATGAGTTTTATCAGTCCTATAGCTAGCCTCCTCAATATCTTGCTTATCCTAGTCAACCTATCCACTCCTCAACTCCATCTATTTCCACCTATAAGAAAACACTCTTACGTTATGAGAAGTACATGTTAGATCTTGATACTCTAAGATGATGTGGTCAAGATATCCCTATAAATTACATTCATAAGGTGATATATGCCTTAGATTTGGTCAAAAGAGAGTGGACACCTATTGAAAGGGAAAAGTGGCAAAGGCTTACAAATGAGATGCTAAATGTGAGTGGTTTGATTACATCCTTAGAGGATAAGCTAAACATTCATGAGAGGTAGCCTTAATAATTATATCTACCTTCATATCCACTTCTCCAAGTTTTTTATCAGTCATTTTTCATCCATAATCATAATCCCAATAAAAATTTCCAAAGTCATCCTTTTCCAAATCAAGTGGAAGAGAGAGTTAAAAAGACTAGGATTGTGTTTGAAGAAAACCTTAATAGACAAATTGAGCTGGCCAATAAGAAAATATAGCAGTCCATCTTAGTAGAAAAATAAGTGGAATTCAATCTCTCATTTCACTCTCATATTGCATTCCCACCACCTCAAAAAGAGACTTTTAATCCTAATATCTTAAGTTGGAGTAAGATAGTGGAATCATGGGGAAAGAAAGAAGATAAAAGTATTGTTAATGAGTGTGAAGTGGAAAATGAAGTTAATCCTTTAAAATTCCCCCCATCCTTCCTCAAGATGCTTCTTATTTTCCATGTCAGACCTCATACATTCCTTATACTCATGATGATTCCTATGACCTTCAAGAGAGACTTTTCAAAGAGAACCTAGCCAAGCAAATTAAAGAGTTGGATTCAAGGATGAAGTTGATAAGTCAAGGTGTGATGCAAGAATTAGACCCAAAGGAATATTATATGCCTAAACACACCCCATCTAACCTTCTTAAAGAGATTTCACAATCTGATTTTGAGCCCTATGTTCCACCTCCACCAACTACTTCCTCTTGTCCTCATCCCATCATCCTTTGCCTTGATGGACATGTGGTGTGGGAAACAAAAGAAGAACATCTAGTTTAGAAAAATTTAGAACTATTGCTTGAATAAAATGCAACTCTTTGGCAGCCTTATTAGGCTAAGTCACTATATTTCAAAATGCCTAGTCTTGGAATCACTAAATAAGATATGGAAGATCTAGTAACCCTTGACAAACAACATCACATTATGACAGTTGATGTACAATTTGAAAGTCTTCAAGAGGTCCTAACTAATGAAGAAGAGGTGAGATCTTGTGTTGAAACTTCTTGTTTGGTTGAGTATGAAGCATTCACTCCTTATGTTGAGGAAGAAATATTGGAATAAGAGCCTATCTTGATAGAAATAAGTGAAGAAGAGAAAACTCAATTCATGGCTAATCAATAATACCTCACGGATGATTATGAGGAAGAGATTACCACAAGGACTCCCCTTGGTTAAAAAAGGACAATTCACAATCTTTTGCCTCCATATTTGAGGGGATGTATATCCATGAGGAATGTGGCCAAGACTTGAAGAAAGAGTTACATGAAGAAGATTCCATGTCTAATTATTAGGTTTTAGATGACCATTTCAAGCATGAAGTGGAGTGTATTATCAAGGATGATTAACAGGTACAAAAGGAGTTATTTCAAGAACTTGAAGAGATTTTCCAAGTTGAGGGCCAAGTTTATTATAATGTGAGTAAATAAACTTCTATGGAGGACAATGATCAATATGGGATAGAGTATGCTAAGCTCCTTGATGAGCTAGAAGGACTTACATCTGAGAGGAATCCCAATATTATTGAGAGCACTATGAAAGTCAAGAAAGTATGCCTTGAATCACCATTTAAAGTTGTAATGGAGGATCCACATGAAAAATTTGAGGCTTTTTGGATGCAATAGGAGTTAATTTCCTTATTAGACTTGTTTATAGTTACTTAGTTATTATTAAACATCATGCCAATGAGGTTGGCAAACATTGTGGAAAATTTGGAGGCATCAATGCTAAAGGACAAAAAGATATATGCCTCATTCAATCCTTCATGTCATGAAGCAAGAATATTCTCAATATTTCCTTTTCATCCAAGAGGAAGGTATGTTTAGTTTCTACTTATACATAATAGTTGTTTCTGATTCCCCTAACTGCTTTGACCACATATTGTTTGCTCTCTTTGTTGTGTGTGTTTTTTGCTTTATGTGGTTGAGGTAGTCATTAGTTATATTTTCTTGGTAAAAGGTCAAAGTATTCCTTGTTTTTATGAATCTTAAAATTAATGCTAATACCAATGGACTGATAAGACTAATGGTCTGGTTAGTATAGTAGGCATACTACCGATATGAGTCACCAATTTATTGACCAAATTTGACTTTTACTCAAATTTGGGCACCTATAGGTAAAAATTTGACTTTATAGGTATATAAGGGGTATAATATCTTGTGATGAGGTGTTTCATAGGTCATTTTATGTTATTCAATGATATATTAGCCTTGGTCATAAATTTCATTAGCCAACATGCCCTTTTAAATCATTTTAGGGGTCAAAAGGGTGTATTTAATACTTTGTACAAGTTTATTTGGAAATTTGAACGTGTAAAAATATTATTTTATGCAACATGTGTCCCTAAAAGTCTTATTTAATTGACAAAACTTAAATATGGCAGGTTATGCATAATAATGCATGGTTTTCTTGAGGAAGAACAAGAATTTGGCATTTGTATGACCTCTTTGGGAAGTATGCCACTTGTAGAAGGTTTAATTATGAATATTAAACTCCCCCATTCTAATTTTAATTCTTAATTTTATTTTTAAGTGTCATTACTTGATCAAAATCATTCATCTCTCTTTTCACCCTTCTTGGCAACTAGAAGTGACTTTTAGGTTTTTGCTTGGTACAGATAGCTTAAGAGATTTTAGGGAAAGTTATTTTGGGAGGTTATTTAAAAATATTAATCCTTCATTTACATATAATTATTTTCAAAAATTATAGCTTGTGCTTTATGAACCATTGCTAACAAGCTAATTATGCAAATTTGCTAGCTGTTTCGTGCACCCTATGGGCTTTGATCTTATTTAGGAGATTTTAAACAATCTAGATACTTATGTTTCTCCCAAATGATTTTTAACTATTAATAAAATGTTCCCCATGATTTTTTTCATGTTTTTTGGTGTATGAATGAGCCAATAACCTCAAATTTGTAGACTAGTCTCTTTTGAGTGTAATGGGTAGTTTTCACCATTTTTAGGAGCTTTGTGCTTTTCCATGGTTTCAAAAAGTTGTGTTAAGTTCATTTGTTTTTTAAAAAGTGTCATTTATTCCCCTTCACCTTTCATCTTTAGTATCCAATGCAATTCTCATGGTTGGCAAGCTCACATGTCACACAAATAACCATTAAATCATGGCTTGCCATGTGCTTCTTGGTTGCAAGTGATTTTCACGTTGCAGATGATGTAGTTTATCTTATTTCAAGATTTTTTTGATTTTCATCATGAATTTTAAGTTTTATTTTTATTTTATCTAAAAATTAGGCCCTTTCCCATCTTTATTTCTCCATTCTAACCACTCACTGCCCATACATACAACCAATGCACATATAGGAACCATGATGATGTCATTAGAGCCTTAGTGTGTGTTTTAATATTTTAAGAGGTAAAAGGATCATTAGAAGGTTTAGAGAGAGACCTTGGACCTATATAGGCTTATGAAAATGCATATGGTTCATTCTATGACCAATATCCAATCTAAATCTATCTGTATACTGAGAATCACCACCTACAAGTGGCCTTAACAAAAAGTTTAGAAGTCATATGGAGAGTTTGAAACATATGATGAACCTTATTCATTGTCTTGATATAGTAAAAGATCATGGAAAACTTGTTTCTAATGGTATATTACCAAAAAATGAATGAATTTCACCTCCAAAGTAATGAGATAACTATGTTGGGGATCAAATCCCTAAAGATGCAAAATAAAGAACCATCATCTTTTTGTGGATATCATATAATAGTGTCATATTGACCTTTGATCATGCCTAATGCACTAGTATTATATCCCTATCATATGAAACAAAATTGGAAAGATTTGGAGTCATATGGATTGGTGGAGGCTAAATATTATGAGGCCTAAAGATGCTTCTTAAGCCACTAAACCTAGATAGTATTCACCTATAGGTTTGAGTTTCAAGACATTCTTTCATTCAAAAGTTATAAATTTGATCATACATTCATTATAGAATTATTATTGATGATGGAATAAAAATTCATGACATGAAGATCATCAAAAGAGTTTGATATACTATGTTCCAAATCCTCATGTGTACCTATAGTCTATACTTTTGAAAGGGAATGTTGACCTATAGTAGGGTATAAAATAGTGGCCCAAAGTTGATGATCAAGTGGTGTTATAGGAATTTAAAGAAGATAAATATTCAATAATGTATTTTTTTTACTTAAATAGGTTCCATGGAGATTCTCAAACATCAATCCAAACTCTCAAGAAGCAATATACACCTATAGTCACATGTAGGTGACTATAGGTAGACAATCAATGGAGAAATGTGTCTAAGGCATGATTGGCTAAGACCCAAGCATGTATACAAGTCCAAATAACATAAAATGGATATAAGGTTGGTTTAGAAGACTATGGAATTTTTTTTTATCTCAAACCATGCATTGATACCTATAGGCATCACCCTAAAAGCAACATACAACTCACACAAGCAACCCTATAGACAATATTCTTTACATAGTTCTATTTAGAGGCTATTTTGGAGAAGTTTGAGGTGCTTGAATATCAATTAAAGGAATAAAATATTAATTTTTAGTATAGATAGTACTTGGGAAATGAGGTAGCTATAGATACACTCATTTCTCCCTAAGACAAAAGGTAATACTCCTCTATTCTATTTTAGAGGTAGAACACCCTTGGGAAAACAACAAACTTATCCAAAGAGTATATAAGGTCAGGGTGTTGAATAGATATTAGAGATACTTTAAAATAACCATAAAATATATATATAATATTTTATAGTGTATATAAAGCAAAGGGGAGAATTTTATAAAGTACCTACATTCCACATAAGAAAAGCCTTGCATATACAGTTTCGCCTCCACAAGTCTCCCTTGGAATTTGAAGAAATTAAGGGGCTTATTGACCTAGTCAAGGGCCAAATTTTGGTGCAAATAATATTTATGACTTGGGGATAATTCTCCACTATTAAATTAGTCTAAGAAAATATGGAAAGTTCCCTCATTTGTCTTAGACAGAGGGCACTTCCCCTTAAGTGAAAATAGCAGGTTTTAGATGAAAAGGATAAAAGGGTGGATCAAGAGTTGTGGAAGCTTTTTAAGGAGGTTTAAGAGGATATAATACATCTAAAAAATATAAAGGAAATTTCAAAAAATTATAAATCTAAACATAAAGGTATAGATCCTCAAAAGTGCAGGCAAACCTATTAGGTATGGTTAAGCATATAGTCCAAATGGAAGACCAATACTACTTTTGGCCCTAGGAATGATTTTCAACTTGTTGGAACAAGTTTGTGATATAATAGTAGATGTTTTTAAGCTCTATATATATAGAGTAACATTTAAATAATTAGATTAGGCTTTAAGGTATAGTCAAACGTACTAGGCATGGTTATGCCTATAGGCCAATTGGAGGTTCACCATCACTTTTGGATTTTGATGACTGTTTTACCTAGTGGGAGTGTGTTTATGAGGTAGAATTAGACATTTTTAGGTTTTGATATTCAAATAAGCTTTCAAGAAGGCTACTTTTAGTCCAGAGATAGCTCAGATCAATAGTAAAATGGAGAAGGAGCTTGATAGGTTAGGTTTTGAGACACATATTTTTGGAGACTTTACATGGGAGCCAAAGGAGTTCAAGGATGCTATTAGGGGTCTTGAATAATGCTTTTGTATAATTTTTTTCAGATTGTGTAATGTCCCCATTTTCAGTCACTTCAGTATTGTATTTGGCTTCGACTTTCTCAGAGACCATTAGCCTTATTTGAGAGGATGTTTGATGTTGGTGATGAGCTCAGATGGTCTAGAGGACTCCTATGCCACTTTTCAAAGTGATTTTTAGCTTTTGGTGTGTTCTCTAAGATTCTTGGTGAGAGCATCTATTTATAACAAGTCACTCGATTGGGTTTGATTTTCATTATTCATCATCGATATCACCCCAATGCAGTCAGATTTTGATTTTGATACTTTCTGACAGTTTTGCAAAAATAAGTGTATTAATGGTTATATTTTAATTAAATTACTAAAGTTGCTAATAATTTATTAAAATATTTAAGAAGGCCCTTAGTATTATAGCTCATCGGAACCGGGTTGAGATGATTTAATTCATGGATGCATTAAACAAGGACCTTGTGTGTCAAAATATCATTATTTTAATGAAAAGGTCATTTTTGGAGTTAAAAGGGTGTTTAAATAAAAAGTGAATTTTTTTAAAAAAGGAAGCTTCTAGAGAGTTTGGGAAAAAAGTATAAGAGAAGGTTGAGAAAGTCTTTTGGGATTGATTATCATTATATCAATTATTATTTTAAGTGTTAAGCGTATGCTTCAACATTACAACTATTGAGGATGAAAATCCTCTTTAGCATTCATATTTTGGAGATGAAAACCCTTAATTTCTCTTTGGTGATTTTATACAAAAGTCACACTTAAGATTAAAGGTGGATTTTCAGATCTAAGGCATAGATCCAAGGCTATTTTTTGGTGGTGGATAGCTAGGGCACACATTCAAATCTAATTCTCAGAATCTTCTACAGTGGAATAGCCACCTATCAGCCGAAATCAAATTTGGTAGGGTCATGATCTCAACAGGGTAGATCACAGTTTTTGGGGTCAGTTTCTAGCCCTAGCCACTTTCAACTACCCAAAGTCATAGTTGCAAGCCTATCATACTAGCATAAACATTTTAGCACAACAAATCAAGATAATAAGTGGTATTTATTATTTGAATCATTAATATTTGTGTGCTTTCTGTAGGGCTTGATCCAATTCTTGTCATCAATAGTGGGTATTTATGTATTTGTAATTCTAATTTTTGGAACAACAATCATCATTGTTCTTTTTAATTATTCCCAGCTATATAGAAATCTTGCAAACTATTTGACAAAATGACCTTGTGAATCCTTTGACATAGACATGGTTTAATAATGGATATATGACTCAAAATTTTAGTTGTAGCTATTATGATTGTTAGTATTCAAAAATTCCTCATATTTGGTTGCATACAAAGTGTTTTATGAAATGAAAATAATATATAAACCAGCAATAGTGCAAGTTTTTGGCCAAAAATTCTTGGTAGGGTCCTCACAGTGGTATCAAAGCTATGCATCCTGCCAGCCTGTGTGGTCTTGTGTTGTGGGATTCCTCGTGAATTTTTTTTTTTGCAGATTGTTTCAAAATGGGAAGATTATACAAAATGTTTAGGCTTACACCACCCAACATTCCTCCAAAAGAGAAATCAAAGTGTCCCAAGCCTAATGAAGAGGAAAAGAAAATGAGTAAGGTTTCTCTTTATTTTTTTGATGGCACCAATAAAATTTTTGCTAGAGATTAGTTGAAGGAATTAAAGACATATTTGTAATGGAATTATATGTGTGTGGAGGTTGCCCTCAAATTTATCCCTTTGTACTTGGATGGAATGCCACATAAGTGGTGGCATCAATTGTTGAGGACCTGAGGGACCGAATCCATTGCTTACTTTGAAAATTTTAGTCAAAGGATCCTAGAATGGTTCGATGTGCAAAGATGTAAGGATGAACAAGAAAAGGGAATCATGGAATCTACAACTCCAAAGGAAACTAATTATATAGAGGAAGAAGAAAAAGTGGAAGAAAAGGATTCAAAAGAGTTGAAGGATCACTCTATGGTTAAGGAAGAGGAAGTTGTGCCTACAGTTCATGGACCAATACTAGATGAAGAGCATCCAACCATGGAGGAAGAGATGCTTGAGATCCATGAAGACACTATAGAAAGTGGTAAGAAGCCTTACTTAGTTGACACTCAAGATTTGATGACTAAGCATGAGCTAATGGTTGAGGAAACAAGCTATAAACAATCTGATTTTGTACATCATAGCATAGAAAATGATGGACATTCAAAAAATGAAGAAGATGCACCTGATATATATGGAACTACCATTGAAAGGTATGTTGAAAATATTGATTCCATGATTATAAGTAGTAGTACATTATCTTCACACGATCTTGGTAATCATAAGGTAACAAATATACCTCAAGAGGATGTCCTTGGCAAGGGGTTTTATCTTGCTGATCTAAAATATTTTATGGCTAAGCATAAGCAAGTGTTCATAAATCCAAGCTACATACAAGGTATGACAGCCCATATTAAGTTTGAAATTCCTTGTTCCATACACATGATCACATTTGGGAAACACATGTTGAAGTTATATGAGAGACATTTTATTGAAGAGCTGATTATAGAAACAAAGGGATTGCCTAGTAAGAAGATTCTATAGTTTGATAATGTATGGTTTATCATGGGCATTACACCATGGAGTGGGTTGGAAGTTATGGATAATAATGCACCAAAGGACAATGAAGACACCTCAAAAAGGTATGATCACAGATCTGATTTTCTGAGTACAAATAACAGTCCTTTGTCTTCACATGATCATGAGATAGATGAGTGGCATGAGGATGATAATGGTAAGAAGTTTACCATTGTTGACTCTCAAGATTTGAGGGATAAGCCTCTTATGATGATCAATAATGAGGAGAAATTAGAGTTTCAAATGCTTGATGAGAGATTTGTAGAAGAAAAGATTGTGCATTCATCCTATGGACCAACAAAGGATGACGTGGAGAGATGTATTTGTGATTCAGATTTGAAGGAGTCTACTTGTGTTTTGACATCATATCCTGATGAAGATGATTCTTTGGGTAGACACAATGCTGTCCTAGTTTTAGGACTTGAGTTCTCTAAAGCAAGGACTGATTTTACATCCATAGACATCAGGTTACTCTTTTGTATAGCTGGCAGTTGTGAGGTAGAAGTTATGACAGCCCTTGAGGAGAGTTTTCAGTATGTTACACACCTTGAGATAGCAGCCTATGATGACATCTATGAAGGCAAACTTGGGAGGTATGAGGTAAAGATTGGTCTTATGGTGATAAGCAGAAATCTCTTAGCTTCACATGATTTCATTTATCTTGTGGATATGCAAGATTATGTGATTAAGCTTGGATTAATGTGTGAAGAGCCAAGTTGCATACAAGGTAGGTCATTGTGTAATACTTGCATGAATTTCATGAAAACATTTCTTGATTATATATGGGGAGAACATGTGATATATGAAGAAGACATCATGGGGGATGGAGTACATGCGAACAATAGTATTTTATGCTTGAACCATTCATTTTCAAGTTGCATCACAAGAATAGGTGGCTATTCTAAATTTTTTACCAGGGAATTTTCAGCCTATATACTTTTGCTTGCAGCTATTTGGAGATTTTTGGAGTGGAGTTGCATAATAGATTACACATATATGATGGATGCTTGTCAAGTCCATGTGGCACAACTCAATTTTTGGATAGCCCATGATGATAGCTTGAGAGAAGACACTTGTACATTCATATTCAGATTGGGGTATGTGATACTTTGGTATCTATATGGTGACACACTTCATGATGATGCTTCATTATGGGAGCATAGGGCTATCCTACTTTCATGGCTTGAGGTATGTGTAGATGTTATACTTGATGAGTTCCAGTTGCACCTTTGTCCAAGGTATGGAGATGTGCATGAGGATAGAAGTATTCCAGCCCTAACCCATTGGTTTTTTGCTCATACATTGGTGAGAGGTTGTTTTTCTATCTTGCTAATCATGGAGTTTTTAGAATATATTTTGAGGACATCAGATGTTTTGATGAGTTGGGGAAGTCTGGGTCACTACTTCAATGTTGGAGGTTGGCATAATGATGAGATCCTATCATCATATGTCATTGGAGGTACTTTTTGCATCATCATGATGATTATGATTTTTAGTTTTCTTAGGGTTGTTTTGATGCATATCGGCAGCTTAGAGTGGTTTGGCATATTTGTTTATGCACTTGTGATGGACACTTTTCACATCCCTAAGGGATCATTCAGATTTAGATGGACATTTGGTGATGATGACACAATGAGAGACATCTATTTATTCACTCTCAATTGGCATGAGGGTGTGATGATTTGGGATCCAAGTGTTGGTGTGATTGGTACAATACTTCACAGGGATTTTGGTGAGTTACTTCATAACTATTCACTGAGTGATGTTTATATCAGAGTGGAGCAGCTGAAGGTTTGGTACAAGTGGTCATGCTTTAGAGATCATATCATACATCACTTATTGATGGGCATGAATCTCTTTAGGGTTTTGGATTTGTATAATGCTTTGTATTTAATAGACTTAGCACTCATGGACAGTGAAGCCTTTGAAAGAAGGGAGTTGTTGGTACGTGTGGCTTATGACCTCCCACCATATAGTATTTCTGGTATTAGAGTTTTTAGACTTCTAAGATTGATATGGGATCTTAGTAGTTGGCTTTGGGGCATACAGGTACCGATTGCTTAGGGCAAGTAATCACTGGGAAGGGAGGACTATAATGTCCCCATTTTCAGTTGCTTCAGTATTGTAGTTAGCTTTAGCTTTCTCAGTGACCGTTAGCCTTGTCTGAGAGGATGTTTGATGTTGGTGATGAGCTCAGATGGTCTAGAGGACTCCTATGCCACTTTTCAAAGTGATTTTTAGCTTTTGGTGTGTTCTCCAAGATTCTTAGTGAGAGCATCTATTTATAACAAGTCACTCGATTGGGTTTGATTTTCATTATTCATCATCGGTATCACCCTAATGCAGTTAGATTTTGATTATGATACTTTTTGACAGTTTTGCAAAAATAAGTGTATTAATGGTTATATTTTAATTAAATTACCAAAGTTGTTAATAATTTATTAAAATATTTAAGAAGGCCCTTAGTATTATAGCTCATCGGAACCGGGTTGAGATGATTTAATTCATGGATGCATTAAACAAGGACCTTGTGTGTCAAAATATCATTATTTTAATGAAAAGGTCATTTTTGGAGTTAAAAGGGTGTTTAAATAAAAAGTGAATTTTTTAAAAAAAGGAAGCTTCTAGAGAGTTTGGGAAAAAAGTATAAAAGAAGGTTGAGAAAGTCTTTTGGGATTGATTATCATTATATCAATTATTATTTTAAGTGTTAAGCATACACTTCAACATTGCAACTATTGAGGATGAAAACCCTCAATTTCTCTTTGGAGATTTTATATGGAAGTCACACTTAAGCTTAAAGGTAGATTTTCGGATCTAAGGCACAGATCCAAGGTTTGGTGGATAGCTAGGGCACACATTCAGATATGATTCTTAGAATCTTCTATAGTGGAACAACCACCTATTAGCCAGAATCAAATTTGGTAGGGTCATGATCTCAACAAGGCAGATCAAAGCTTTTGGGATCAATTTCCAGCCCCAACCACTTCCAACTACCCAATATCATAGTTGCAAGCCTGTCATACCAGCATAAACATTCTAGTGCAAAAAATTAGGATAATAAGTGGTATTTATTATTTGGAATCATTAATATTTGTGTGCTTTCTGTAGGGCTTGATCTAATTCTTGTAATCAGTAGTGGGTATTTATGTATTTAAAATTTTGATTTCTAGAACAATAGTCATCATTGTTCTTTTTAATTGTTCCCAGCTATATAGAAATCTTGCAAACTATTTGACAAAATGACTTTGTGAATCCTTTAACATCGACATGGTTTAATAATGGATATATGACTCAGAATTTTAGTTGTAGCTATTATGATAGTTAGTATTCAAAAATTCCTCATATTTGGTTGCATGCAAAGTTTTTTATGAAATTCCAATAATATAGAAATCAGCAAGAGTGCAAGTTTTTGGCCAAAAATTATTGGTATGGTCATCACAGATTGGATGTCCAATCTTTATGAACCAACCTTAAGAGCAAAATGCACATAAAACCCTTACAAAACCCTTGGAGGAACCCAATTTGGAAGATGAAGCCAAAAATGCATCTAAATGGACTAGTTTGGAAATCAAACCTTTTTAACCTTACATATGACTCACTCAATATCCCTCACATGCAAATTAGCTATATTAACTTATATAAATGGGGTGAGAAACATGTTTTTCTAGATAGTTTTGCGAATTATGCAGGCTAAAAGAGGTTTCAAGAGGTGAAATAAATTTTGGAAGGAATATTAGGATTTTTTATAACTCCCTATTTTTATTTTATTCTAAGTATAAACTCCTAAGTATCCAAACTAAGTGATTCAACTCAACCAATCAAAATGGCATATTGGACAAGCTAGTGAAAGGTGTGAAAATTTCAAAGGGGTATCTTTTTAAGGTGTCCCTGATGATTCTAATAACATGGAGGGCATTTAAACATGTCATTAAATATATTTCATGGATTTTCATGAATAAATAAATCTAAATTTGAGGCCAAATGTGTAGGGTGCATAAAAGATAGGTTTTCAGGACAACAAATGATAATAGCTCCTTTTTAGGTGATTCCAAATGACAAGACCTAAAAAAAACACATGGAGAGGAATGTATGATATCCTTAAAATTAATTCTAATCATTTAAACTTATCCTAATATTTTATAATTTATTAAAATAGGGATAATCATGTAGACAATTTTTTTGAGCTAAAATGGGGAGATTCTTACCACTTTTCATGAGGTTTATGACTTGAATTGACATTTTTACCTCCAAACCTTACATTGTTCATCCCATACCCTCTAAAAATGTACAATTAACTTTTTTTTATCAAATTTACAAGTGTCCTTGTGACTCTTGGACTTCTCTTTTCTTCTCTCTCTCACAAGTTTTATAAGAACTAGCCATTTTGGCATTATATAGGAAGCTCCACCTGAGTATGGCAAAGCCCTAATCAAAAGTATAAATTTTTATAAATAATAATACTTATGTATACCTCCACCATGAATTTTATTAGTGTGTTCATTTATAATTTTTGATTTTGTATAAGTGAAGACCATGGATTCCTTAGCATGTGATTTAATTCTATCATCTATTTACAGCTAGAAAGCTTATTCTTGCAGGGCATGCGGAGTGTTCTAAGAAATGTCTAAGATTTAGTGAGTTAGTATATTTATTAATTCCTTCATAAGCCATTTTTATATCCCTCCCATATTTTCACATTCATATATAACCTCAAAATGTAACATTGATGTGAGAAGATGAAGATTAGAGAAGTGTATGTTTTAGTTTGTCCCTTGATTTCAAGTGTAACATGCATATGGTTGGATGTCATCATGTTATTTTGTGTATGGAATCCATTATATTAGTTTTATTTTAGTTATCTCTCTCAATTTTCATCCCTAAGTTTAGTATTAGTTACAATCTAAAGTGTTACATCAAGGGAGCTAGCCCTATCTAGAGATTCACCTCATCCTTAGGCTACCCACAATCCTAGAAGTGTTTCCATGGTGCCACTTGGATGAGGAGAGATTTTACATCTCCTCAAAGAGTGTAAATCCAAGTGAAAATATTTTTTTGCATGCCCAGTGGGACTCTTGGTCTAAGAAGTTGAGATATTTTTGGTGTTGTCTCTCAAGATCAGCCTTTGGAGGCATTTATTCAAGCATCAATGAAAAATCCAAAGCTACATCAGTTGGTGAAGTATCCAAAGTTTCCTTTTGAATATTTTTGGTGATATTTTATTTTTGTTCATGCTTTCATGATTTTTCATGGCTGAATTTGGTTTTGAGTTTTGTTCTTTACAAGTTGGTGAGACATTGCAAGCCTGTGTTATTCCCTATCAACAAGAGCAAGTTCTTAATCAGCCCTTTCATGAAGTGTACCATCCAAAATATGGTTATTATCATCATGAATATGATCATATTCATCCTTGTCATGAATTATATCTTTCCTATAGTCATCTTCCTCAATATATTTCTTATCCTAGTCAATCTAGCCACTCCTCAACTCCATCTATTTCCACCTTCAAGCAAACACTCTTGGGCTATGAGAAGTACATGTTGGAACTTGATACATAAAGAGGATGTGGTCAAGATATCCCTAGAAATTCTATTCACAATTTGAGATATGCCTTAGATTTGGTCAAAAGAGAGTGGACACTTATTGAAACAACCAATTGGCAAACGCTTACAAATGAGATGCTAGATGTGAGTGGTTTGATTGCATCCTTAGAGGATAATATAAACATTCATGAGAGGTATCCTAAAAAATTATATCTAACTTTATATCCACTTCCCCAATTTTTATATTATTCATTTATTATCCCTACTCATGATCCTAATAAAAATTACCAAAGTCATCCTTTTCCAAATCAAGTGGAAGAGAGAGTTGAAAAGACTAGCCTTGTGTTTGAAACAAACCTTCATAGAAAAATTGAGTTGGCCAATAATAAAATAAAAAATTCCATCTTAGTATAAAAATAATTGGAATTCAATCCCTCATTATCCTCTCATATTGCATTCCCACCACCTAAAAAAGAGAATTCTAATCCTAATATCCTAAATTAGAGAAAGATAGTGGAATCATGGGGAAAGAAAGGAGATAAAAACATTGTTAAGGAGTGTAAAGTGGAAAATTAAGTTAATCATCTGAAAGTCCCTCCCATCCTTCCTTAATATTCTTCTTATTTTACTTGTCCACCCTCATACATTCCTTATGCTCATGATGAATCCTATGACCTTCAAGAGAGACTTTTCAAAGAGAACCTAGCCAAGAAAATTGAAGAGTTGGATTCAAGGATGAATTTGATAAGTCAAGGTGTGATGGAAGGATTAGACCCAAAGGAAGATTCTATGCCTAAACACACCCCATATAACCTCCTTAAAGAGAGTTTAGTATATGATTTTTATCCCTATGTTCCACCTATACCAACTACTTCCTCTTGTCCTCATCCCATCACACTTTGCCTTGATGTACTTGTGGTGTGGGAACCAAAAGAAGAGCAGCTGGTTAAGGAAAATTCATAACTATTGCTTGAATAAAATGTAAATCCTTGGTAGCCTTATTGGGATAAGTCACTATATTTCAATATTCTTAGTATTATCATCACTAAAGAAGAGATGGAAGATCTTGTAGTCCTTGACAAATAACATCAGATTATGATAGTTGAGGTACAATTTGAAAGTCCTTAAGAGCTCCTAAGTGATGAATAAGAGGTGAGCTCTTGTGTTGAAACTCCTTGTTTGGTTGATGATGAAGCATACATTCCTTGTGTTGAAGAAGAAATATTTGAAGAAGATCTTATATTTATTGAAGCAATTGAAGAATAGTAAACTCAATTTATGGCTGATCAAGAATACCTCATGAATGATTATGAGGAAGAGATTACCATAGGGACTTCCCTTGGTCAACAAAATGAAAATTCACAAGATTTTTCCTCATTATTTGATGGGATTTGTATCCATGAGGAATGTATCCAAGACTTTAATAAAGAGTTACATGAAGAAGACTCCATGTCTAATCATGAGGTTGTAGATGACCATTTCATGCATGAAGCAGAGTGTATTATCAAGGATGATTAGCAGCTATAAATAGAGTCATTTCAAGAACATGAAGAGATTTTACAAGTTGAGGGACAATTTTATGATAATGTGAGTAAATAATATTCCATGGAGGATAATGATCAATATTGGATAGAGTATGCTAAGATCCTTTATGAGATAGAAGAACTTACAACTGAGAGGAAGCCCAATCTTATTGAGAGCACTATGGAAGTCAATAAAGTATGCCTTGAATCACCATTTGAAATTGTAATGGAGGATCCACATGAAAAATTTGAGGATATTTGGATGCAAAAGGAGTTCATTTCCTTAGTCAACTTGTTTGGAGCTACTTGGTTATCATTGAACATCATGCCAATGAGGTTGGCAAACATTATGGAAAAGTTGGAGGCATCAATGCCAAAGGATAAAAGGCTATATGCCTCATTCAATCCTTCATGTAATTAACCAAGAAGATTCTCAATATTTCCTTTTGATCTAGGAGGTATGTATTATTAGTTGTTGGTTATACATAATAGTTGTTTTTGATTCCCCTAATTACTTTGAGCACATGTGCATTTACTCTATTTATTGTGTGTATCTTTTGCTTTATGTGGTTGAGGTAGTCATTATTTGTCTTGTCTTTGTAAATGGTCAAAGGATTACTTGTTTTTATCATATTTCATATGACTCCTAAGCCCAATGGACTAATAAGGCTTCTGGTCTAGTTTGTATAACATGCATACTACCCCTATGAGTCACCAATTTGTTGACTAAATTTGAATTTTAGTCAAATTTAGAAACCTATAGGTAAAAAATTGACTTTATAGGTATATATGGGGTTTCATAGGTCATTTGATGTTATTCAATAATATATTAGCCTTGGTCATAATTTTCATTAGCCAACATGTCCTTTTGAGTCATTTTAGGCATCAAAAGGGTGAATTTAATGATTTTTATGGGTTTATTGGGAAATATTAAGGTTTAAAATATTATTTCATGCCCCATGTGTCCCTAAAATTCTTAATTAACTAAAAAAATTGAAAGATGGCAGGTTATGCAGAAGAATGGGCAGTTTTCTTTAGGAAGAAGAGGAATTTCGCACTTATACGATGTCCTTAGGAAGTATGACACTTTTATAAGGTTTAATTATAAATATTCAGTTCACCCATTCTCATTTCCATGCTTTTTTAATTTATAAGTGTCATTTATTTCTCAAAACTGTTCATCTCGCTTTTAACCCTTTTTGGCAAGCAAAAGTGACTTTTAGGTTTTTACTTGGTACAAATAGCTCAAGATGTTCCAGGGAAAATTATTTTGGTATGTTGTTTTAAAATATTATACCTTACTTTAAATATAATTATTTTTTTAAATGGTGGCATGTTCTTCATGAACCATTGCTAACAAGTTGATTGTGCAAATCTACTAACTATTTTGTGTGCCTTATGGGTTTTGCTCCTATTTGGGAGATTAGGTAAAATATGTCACTAATGTTATTAAAAAATTATGTTTACTTATTAATCCAATGGTCCCAATTCTTTTTTCATGTTTTATGGTTTCTGGATGAGCCAATAACCTTAAATTTGTAGACTGGTCTCTTTTGAGTGCAATGGGCAGTTTTCACAATTTTTAGGAACTTTGTGCTTCTCCATGGTTTCATAAAGTTGTGTTAAGTTTATTTAAATTTTTTTAAAGTGTTATTGATTCACATTCACCTTTAATATTCATTATCTAAGTCAATTCTCATGGTTAGCAAGCTCGCATGTCACACAAATAGCCATTACATCATGGATTGCCATGTAGTTCTTGGTTGTATGTGATTTTCACATTGGAGAATATGTATTGTCTCTTGTTTCAAGATTTTTTTGATGGGTATCATTAATTTTAAGGTTTATTTTGATTTTATATACCAATGAGTCCCTTTTCCCATCTTTATTTCTCCATTCTAGACACTCACTACCCATACATATAGCCAATGCACATACAAGAACTATGATGACATCATCAAAGCCTTAGTGTGGGTTTCAATATTTTGAGATGTAAAAGGATAGTTGGAAGGTTTTTAGATATACCTTGGACCTATAGAGGCTTATGATAATGCATATGATTCATTTCATGACCACTATCCAAGAAGTCATATGGAGAGCTTGAAACTTATGATGAACCTTATTCATTATATGAATATAGTAAAAGATCATGGTAGACTTGTTTGTAAGGGTAGATTTACAAACAAGGAATGAAGGTGACCTCCTAATATACTATAATCCATAGCTACTATGGGAGTCTACCTTGTAGGAGCCCATAACATGACTATAATATTGGATCTTATTTTAGCATTATGCTTGAATGGTTACTCTTTGTACTTTGAATCATTCTTGGCTTAGTATGAACTGTATATGTATTTATTGACATATTTTTCCCAATAATAATTAATAATAGCTCATGAGTGGACTAACAATGAATTAGAAAAACATAACCATGATATATATACTTAATATTTTATTCTAAATAGACCATAATTTCATAAACTACATTTAGATCCACTTCTTATGCAAGAAAAAGAATGTTATTGTGTGGATATAATGAGTCATTTTATGGGCTCATCAAGGAGTAGTGTTTATTTCAAGTTAGTCTCTTGGTTGAAGTGCACATGCTGCTAGTTTGTAGTGGTCAATAAATTTTGTGCATCACCTCCATTAGAATAGGTTTCTCTCTCTTTTCTAAATAAGTTGATAGAGAATTTTGTGAGACTAAGTGATACATCAAGGGGAGATAAAAATTTAACCTAGAGATTCGATCTAATATTAGGCCACCCATAACCTAGGATTATCTCTATGTTATCCAGAATTTATGATATAATCTATAGTAGGAGTTTATGATGTAATCTATAGTTGATGTAACAATCTACTATAATCCATAGCTACTATGGGAGTCTACCTTGTAGGAGCCCATAACATGACTATAATATTGGATCTTATTTTAGCATTATGCTTGAATGGTTACTCTTTGTACTTTGAATCATTTTTGGCTTAGTATGAACTGTATATGCATTTATTGGCATATTTTTCCTAATAATAATTAATAATAGCTCATGAATGGACTAACAATGAATTAGAAAAACATAACCATGATATATATACTTAATATTTTATTCTAAATAGACCATAATTTCATAAAATACATTTAGATCCACTTCTTATGCAAGACAAAAAATGTTATTGTGTGGATATAATGAGCCATTTTATGGGCTCATCAAGGAGTAGTGTTTATTTCAAGTTAGTCTCTTGGTTGAAGTGCACATGCTACTAGTTTGTAGTGGTCAATAAATTTTGTGCATCACCTCCATTAGAATAGGTTTCTCTCTCTTTTCTAAATAAGTTGATAGAGAATTTTTTGAGACTAAGTGATACATCAAGGGGAGATAAAAATTTAACCTAGAGATTCGATCTAATATTAGGCCACCCATAACCTAGGATTATCTCTATGTTATCCAAAATTTATGATATAATCTATAGTAGGAGTTTATGATGTAATCTATAGTTGATGTAACAATCTACTATAATCCATAGCTACTATGGGAGTCTACCTTGTAGGAGCCCATAACATGACTATAATATTGGATCTTATTTTAGCATTATGCTTGATTGGTTACTCTTTGTACTTTGAATCATTCTTGGCTTAGTATGAACTGTATATGCATTTATTGACATATTTTTCCCAATAATAATTAATAATAGCTCATGAGTGGACTAAAAATGAATTAGAAAAACATAACCATGATATATATACTTAATATTTTATTCTAAATAGACCATAATTTCATAAACTACATTTAGATCCACTTCTTATGCAAGAAAAAGAATGTTATTGTGTGGATATAATGAGTCATTTTATGGGCTCATCAAGGAGTAGTGTTTATTTCAAGTTAGTCTCTTGGTTGAAGTGCACATGTTGCTAGTTTGTAGTGGTCAATAAATTTTGTGCATCACCTCCATTAGAATAGGCTTCTCTCTCTTTTCTAAATAAGTTGATAGAGAATTTTGTGAGACTAAGTGATACATCAAGGGGAGATAAAAATTTAACCTAGAGATTCGATCTAATATTAGGCCACCCATAACCTAGGATTATCTCTATGTTATCCAAAATTTATGATATAATCTATAGTAGGAGTTTATGATGTAATCTATAGTTGATGTAACAATCTACTATAATCCATAGCTACTATGGGAGTCTACCTTGTAGGAGCCCATAACATGACTATAATATTGGATCTTATTTTAGCATTATGCTTGAATGGTTACTCTTTGTACTTTGAATCATTCTTGGCTTAGTATGAACTGTATATGCATTTATTGGCATATTTTTCCTAATAATAATTAATAGTAGCTCATGAATGGACTAACAATGAATTAGAAAAACATAACCATGATATATATACTTAATATTTTATTCTAAATAGACCATAATTTCATAAAATACATTTAGATCCACTTCTTATGCAAGAAAAAGAATGTTATTATGTGGATATAATGAGCCATTTTATGGGCTCATCAAGGAGTAGTGTTTATTTCAAGTTAGTCTCTTGGTTGAAGTGCACATGCTGCTAGTTTGTAGTGGTCAATAAATTTTGTGCATCACCTCCATTAGAATAGGTTTCTCTCTCTTTTCTAAATAAGTTGATAGAGAATTTTGTGAGACTAAGTGATACATCAAGGGGAGGTAAAAATTTAAACTAGAGATTCGATCTAATATTAGGCCACCCATAACCTAGGATTATCTCTATGTTATCCAAAATTTGGAAGGTTTGAACTAACTTCCAAGGGTGAAAATTTGGATGATAACACTTATCATTCAAAATTATAATGTTAGAGTTGTATGAACCTTGGAACCTTGAAATCACTCCACATGGCACCATCTTGTGTGCATAATACTCATTGATAATAAGTATGTAGTTTAAATTTAAAAGAACTTTGTATCACTAATATCAATCCAAAGTGAAAAAAATCTCATTAATTCATAGTTTTTCAAGCACATATATCAAAATTATGAAAATTTAAATATCCCTAGGTAAGTGATATTGAAACACATTGCACAATCTCAAAGGTGCATAGTAGGGTTTTTTTAGCAGTGAATATTGGTTAATTCATGAATATTCCAATTTTTGGATTTTGGTTTTGGAAAGTTTGTAGGGTCTACAAATGGGATCAGATCAACAAAATTTCAAGGATATATATTATTTTAGGGATCAGATCACCAACCCTTTATGATGTTATCTTCAAAAATAGTTTAATTCATTACATATATACACCCCTCAAACTTGATATCAAACAACAAAACATTTTTGAAACTTGATCAATCGAATGACATAACCAAATGACCATGCTGAATGACATGGTCAAATGACATGGATGAATGATAACACTATATGATAGTACCTAATGATAGTACCAAATTATTTTATTGAACCATAAAAAGAATAAGGAAACAACAATTTCAAATTGAAAGACAAGCATTAATTATACAAATAAAACCTGGCATGTGCACCTTTGAATTAGGAACATGTGAAGCTATCTTTGACAACCATGTCATGGATCCATAGAAATTTGGATAAATTTAGAATGCATTTAGATTCATATGAACTAGATAAAAAAATGGTCCACATTAAAAAAGATGAAACCCTTAATGACAAAAAGATTGAATCTATGCAATAGTTCAATATTTATGTCACCCAAGGTTTTATATTTTTCAATGATTTTTTTTAGCAAGACCATATTCTCTAAATATATTCTAGAGCATTGAACCCTGAGGCCACACCTAAAACTCATTAAAAAAAATTGGTATCACTTTCACAACAACCTGACCAAATGGTAAAGCTGAAAGATTCTACTGAATGGCAAAGTTAAAAGGCTCAATGAAATAGTAGAGCTAAATGGCTCAGTTAAATAGTTACATTGAATATCTATATCAAATGGCTCAAATAAATGGATCTACTAAATAGACCAATTGAATGGCAAAGCCAAACCACTTTATTGAATGGTGGAGTCTAGCAGCTCCACCCTCAGCTTGGCTCATTAGTAAAGCTAAATACCTCAACCAATGACAAATCTTGATGTCTCTACCTTCGATAGAGAATTATTTTTGTCAATTATAGAGTTTAATGTGGGATAATTATTCAACTCTATGTGCACAAAGCCATTCTACTTTGCCTCTAACAGAGTTAGTTGGCGTTGTTGTGGGTAGAGCCATTTGGGCCTTCAGCTCTAATAGGGTATTTTATATATATATATATATATATAATGTTAATAAAAGGTGATTTGAAGAACAATTTAAACATGTTGATTCACCAAGGTATGAATTAGATTTGCCTACATGAATCTAAGGGGGTTTGGGATATGGAATCTTAAAATGAACCCTAATTCATAGTCAAAATACAAATGAAAGAGCTTCCACATGGCAAAAGAGACTTGACAAAGCTGACTTTCAAATTTCAAATCAAAATAGAAAACAAATTTAAAATCTACTGTTGATTAACTTTTCATGAACTGGGAATTTAAGTCTCAATATTTAATTAATATGGGAAAAATCTGAAGGACTTAAAATTATTTTTCCATTAATGAAATGAACTAAAAACAACAAATTTGAACTACCAAGTTATAAAAATCTCTAACTTTCCTACTAGTGAATTTATGAATCAATCTAGTTAGGTTGCAATAAATTATATAATATAATGATGGATTCCTCATCTCAAGATTTTAACCAACCTCTATTTCAATATTATATAATAGGTGTTAGAGGTATAATAATTGAGAGGGTGGGGGCTGAATTAGTGATGTAAGATAATCTAATTCAATTCTCAACTCTTAAACATTTAGAACATACAATCATTATGTATAAAAATTAACCATTGTAATGTATAATGAATATATGACAAGATCAAGCACATAACACATGATATATGTGGGAAACCCTCTTGGGGGATAAAATCCACTAAACCCTAAAAAATGGACTACATTCCTATAAAATAAGATCTGACATTTAGACCACCACCAACTAATCAAGGAACACCCATCCCTTAGTTTAGTGAGACACCAATCTCACAAGGAGCTACTACCCTTGTCTAGCTGAGCACCCACAACAACTTGACCTTTATCAAGATTTATCTTACAAGGAAGAAACAACCCAGTAGAAAACTAAGAATCCAATTAGATACCTTGAAAATATCATATTAACACCTATTTTTTCTCTTCAATTTATTATAACCACCTTTGTTTGCACTCTTCACCTCTAATCTCTCTCAAGTTACCTCTAGGACTAACTTGCTCAAACTACCTCTTCTAGGCTCATTAGGTCTAATGACTTGTGTGTCCTCCTAAATCAATTTTATTATACAAGAATGACTGATACTCTTCACTCTTTATTTTTCCTCAATGACCTACACCTTCTCTTTCAAAGGTTCTCTCCTTCGTTTGAATCCACACTTCCACACAACAACAAATAAGCCAACATGCCTTGTATTTATACCACTCTCTTGGTATAACCCATCTTGGTCAGCCAAGATGCTTACCATAATTTTTATACCTTTGAAATAGGTCCTAATACACCTTAAATTTAATAACCACACACTCCTTAGGTTATCCAATACCTCATTATCCCAAACCACCATTAGGTCTTGGTGAGACCTAAAATAATTAGGCCTTCATACTCACACGTTACATGTGAGACTACTTAGACCACCTTCATCCTTTAAAAATGATTATAAAACATCAAATATATCTCCAATATCCCATTTCTCACTCTCATATGGTTTCATGCCACCTAGAACACCAACTCAAAACTTAAACCTACCAATTAGGTCTCCTCGCTCTTTAAGCCTTCATACATAGAAAAGATAGTCTTAAAATTTTGAAGCAAAAACTAAAGTATTTCACATATACATATGATAATATCATATGGGGGAACCCTTTAAGACCTTTAAAAAACCTCCATGTTCTTTATAAACTTCAACATAGTCTCTAATCACTTAAATGAACTCTCTCAAAATGACCATTCAGACTAGTCATACATAGTCAAAATACAATCAAGCTATTTTGATTCTTTATATCTGATCAGGGGAAAATCATGACATATAATTATTTATCATATGCCTTTGATACTTATAAAACATATTCATAATAATTTACTTTTTCAATTCTACTCATAACACCTTCAACTTACTCCTTGAGCATGGTCACTCAATCTGTCAGTGCATTCAACAAACATAATCAACTTCTAACCATTTATTCATATAGAATATGGATTCGTCAAACCTCAAAAATCTACATAGATGGTAATAATGGAGTATATAACAATATAAAAAATATATTTCATCTTTAAACATCAAAATACCATCAATAAATCTTCAATTAGACTTCTTAGATCACTTACAAAACATGGTCAAACACATAATCAACTTTGGAGCTTAATATCTTTTACTGTACAAAAATCAAACCTTCTAACTCACTTATCTATATTTTCCTTGAATTCCTCTTCAAATTTTATTTTTACATCACCAAAAAATTCATCCTAGATCAAAATATATAATAAAAATACTTGACATTATTTTTTCCTTTATTAATTTCAAATACCAATGGTCACTGGTAAATGCAAATATTGTAAGAACATGCCTTCATCTCATGCTCATTGAAATATCTATCAATTTCACTCCATTTATCTCATTAATAGCCTCCTAACTTTAACTTTTATCACTCACCATTGATCTTATATCCTTACTTTTGAGAACAAGCCACTTTGCAGCCCCGTGTGCCCTCTACATACCATGCAATCAGTTTCCAATGAACTTCAGCCACTTAGCAGACCCACGTGCCTTCTAAGTATTCTTTGACATATTTACTTAATGTATACCATTATATCACTATCTAAAAATATCATGCATTTTGTTATGTCCTTATATGTTTATATTAATTACTTGCCTTAGATCTTCATCAATCAATTAAATGGTTACCATTAGATCTGTCTTGACTATTTGACCCTAAACTTTAGTATAGTTAAACTTGATAGTCTCTGGTCCATCACAGTCTACTAGAGAAACTTTTAAGGTTTATATATTGAAATATAAAACAATTCAAGACTCTAAATATTTAGAGTACCCCCCTGAAACTATAAAAAACATCTCCATGAAAATCTTTGACCAATGTTGACTTTTTGATTACCTACACAAAATGCACAAACTTGCTAGATCACTAATATCTGCATTATGTTCAGTGATGGTCTAGCTTATTTTAAGCTATAATATGCATTTTTTGTTTTCTAAATGATCAAATGACACACCATAACTTCACCAAGACATCTATGGATGCCTCATAACTTCTTCTTTGTCCTTATAGACTTGCACATGTGCCATATCTCTCAAAGTTATCAAACACAACTTCTTTTTCATTCATGCACTAGTGCCACATGCTATCTTTGACATCAATGAAAACCTAACATCAATGACCATGATTAACAATATACCCCTTTGTCATTGAGGGAAAAACACCCTCATAATGACTTCTTACACATTTAAACTCCTACATTCTGATCTTTCTCCCCCTTTGACATTAATGACAAAGGGTCTCTTCCTCAATATGCCAACTTGATCACTAACTTGAAAAACTACTCATAGATCTTATAAATATCCCCCTAACATCAAGCTCCATCTCATGTCATCTATTTTTTGACATATACCAATCTAAACTTGGGCTTCTCTGATGCTTGGACCTATCTACCCATAAAACTCACAAAATCTCTTTGCTCACGCATGAAGGTTTAATAGCTTATCAAAACACATGAATTGGTTTGATCAAGTCATCACATCAATCTTATTTATTTCACAACTATAGCAAACATCTTCACACTTATATCATGACTGAATCATCTTCACATATGCTCCCCCTCACATCATGCACATATTTTTCAATCCACTAAAGATAATTGAGTTAGCTCCCCCTTAACTAAATATATCTTCAAATGATATTCTTGTCCTATAACATTAACCAAAGATCAACTATCATCCACCATATTTCCTTGTGTTTTTCAAGTATCACCTTAAAGCCTAGATAGAGACACCCTAATCCACAATGTCTTAAAACAACGTGAAACTAGGAATTTCCCACAACTCCTCATATTACTTCTCCTCCTTGGTCATATGAAATAGATAGTTCTTTTTATTTTTATTATACTTAAGATAATCAAATTGATCATCCACTAAACTATTATCCTTTCCTTTCTAGATAGATGACACATTTTTTGGGCATTCCTAAACCTTCTTCATATATGATTCCTCTTTTGCTTTAGTAGGCAATCCACCTTAATATTTCAGCTCAATTGAATTAATTTTCTTAGTTTTCACTTCCTTAGGATTCCATACCAAGGATTGACCTTTCTTGATTACACAAGGATATCCATTCACCTTATTATGACTTAAGACCTTGCCTATACAAAATCTTGTAGCATGACCAACTTGATGACAATTGAAACAAATAACATCTTATTTCTTAGGTTCATTATGCTCAAGCTTGATTCTATTAGGTCTCCATACCTAGGTTAGTATTATCCCATGCATTCTAGGGTAGAATATATAAATATATCCCATGTCCTAATAATTATATTAGACTACATTATCCATACCTCTAGCTAACTAGCTACTCTTCCTTCTACATTTTCTCTAAAAGCTTACATGCAAAGCAGTGACCATGAAATGAACTTTCATACCTTACAATGTTTGGTTACCTAATAGATCTTCTCATGTTGCACTTGGTGCTTGCATCCTTCTTATCTTGATCTGACCAATATTTCTCTTTCTTAGCCTTGTTTATCTTGATAAAAAATTACTCATTCTCATCCTTTAATGAATTTAGCTTGGTTTTCAATTGAATGTTCTCATTATTTATAACTCTCATACTTGAAATTGCATCCTCTAACTAATTTATGAGAACTTAGATAGTCTCCTTATCCCTCTTAGCTTCTTTAGCCATGCCATCCTTTAATATACATGATTTCTCTTCAATAATGTGTGTAGAATGAATATTGGACTTCAACTCATCATGCTCACCTTTCTTTGAACTCAAATTGTCATTTGTCTCTTCTAAATCTTGAGATTTCTCATTCTTCTTCTTTTTAACTCAAATTTGTCTTTGTAACCCTTAATTGATCCTCAAGAATGTTGATCTTCTCTTTATCATCTTTTGATCTTGAGCTTGATTTCAAGGATTCTAGCTCCTTATTGAGATTGATGCACTCATCCTTAATATCCTTAAAGATTGAGGCCATGATCTTATTATGAGCTTCTTCTTGATCATACTCGCTCATCTTACCTCTGTAATTCTCAAAAAGTTTCTTAAACTATTTGAACTTTTCTTCACTTGATTTTATACATGCATAGTTAACCCCTAATTGAGCCTTCAAATCTTGATTCTCTTTCTTTAATTTCTTATACATATTGTACCTTGGATCACCTTCAAGTGGTTAAACTTGTAAAGAAGGTCCTACTCTAATACCAATTATTAGAGGTACAATCAATTAGAGATGGGGGTGAATCAGTGATGCAAGATAATCCAATTTAATTTCCAACTCTTAAACATTCATTACATCCAATCATGATGTATAAAAATTAACCATTACAATGGACAAGGAAGATATAACAAGATCAAGCACATAACACATGATATATGTGGGGAACCCTCTTAGGGTATAAAACCTATTAAACCTTGAAATATGGACTAAAATCCTATAAAATAAGATCCAACATTTATACACATGCCAACTAATCAAGGAACACCCTTCCCTTATTTTAATGAGATACCAATCCCACAAAGAGCTACTACCCATGTCTATTTAAGCACCCACAACAACTAGACCTTTAGAAAGATTTATATTGCAAGGAGGAACCAACCCCATAAGCAACTAAGATCCCACTCAAATACCTTAAACAGATCATCTTAAACACTTTTTAGTTTTCAACTGATGATGACTACCTTTTTCTGCACTCTTCACCTCCAATCTCTCTCAAGCTGCCTCTAAGACTAACTTGCTCAAACTATCTCTTCTAGGCTCATTAGGTCTAATGACCTATGTCTCCTCCTCCATCAATTTGATTAGATAATTATTACTGATCCTCTTCACTCTCTATTTTTCCTTGATGACCTATACCATATCTTTCAAATATTCTTTCCTTTACTTGAATCCACACTTCTACACAACAACAAATAAGCCAACAATGCCTTGTATTTATACCACTCTATTGGTATAACCCATTTTGGTAAGCCAAGATGCTTACCATAATTTTTATACCTTTGAAATAGGTCCACATACACCTTACATGTAATAATCACACACTCCTTAGGTCGGCCAATACCTCATTAGCCCCAAACCACCATTAGGTCTTGGTGAGACCTAAAACAATTAGGCCTTCATACTCACACATTACATGTGAGACTACTTGGACCACTTTTATCCTTTACTAATGATTTTAACACAAAAAATATCTCCAATGGCCCCTTTCTCACTCTCATATGGGTTTATGCCACTTGGAACACAAACTCAACACTTGAAACTACCAATTAGGTCTCCTTATTCTTTAGGCCTTCATTCACAAAAAAATATAGTCTCAAAATTTTGAAGAAAAAAATCAAGTATTTCACATAGATGTATGATTAGATCACATTGGTTAATCATTAAAGACCTATGAAACACCTCCATGTGCTTTAGACACTTCAACATAAGCTCTAAGTACTTAAATAAACTCTCTCAAAATGACCACTCAGACTAGTCACACTCAATCAAAATACAATTAATCTATTTTGACTCTCCATATCTGATTATGGGAAAATCATGACATCTAATACTTTATCATAATCCTTTGAAACTTATCCAAAATATTTATACTCATTTTCTTCTTTAATTCTTCTCAGAAGACCTTTAAGTTACTCCTTCAACATGGTCACTCAATATATCAGTGCATTCAATAAACACAATCAACTTCTAACCATTTATTCATATTGAAGATGTATTGGTAAAACCTCAAAAATCCAAATAAATGGTCCTCATTGAGTCTAGAACACTCTACAATAGATAGTTCATCTTGAAACATAAAAACCCATCAAGAAACTTAAATTATCCTTATCGGGTCACTTATAGAACATGATCAAACACATAGTTAACTTTAGAGATTAATATATTTGATTTTATAGACATTCAATCCTTCTAACTCACTTATATGGATGTGTCTTGAAGTCATCTTCAAATTTTATATTTACATCACCTTCAAATTCATCATAAATCAAAATATATATCAAAATACTTAGCATTGGTTTTATTTTTTAAATTGCAAATACCAATGGTTGTATAAACATAATATTTTCACACTTTAATTGATTACTGACACTTCTTATCTTGTAAGAACCTACCAAGTCTCAATCTCTCTAAGTTCATGCCTTAAGGGGTACACTAGAAAAGGGGTGGGTAGACTGTTGGTGCTTCGTAAAATTGTTGTTTCTTTTTCCACTTGCTATCTATACTCTACCTCCTAAAACCTTAAACCCTAAGATTATTTTGTCGGGGAATCCAAGAACAACACACCTTGTTCTGATCCCACTTGTTAGGATCTTGCTCCTTAGAAAGAGCACAATATGATTACTAAATACAAGCAATTAAACATGCGGAAATATCTAGAAGTATAAGTAACTAGAAATTCACAAATAACACATAATATGAGAGACAATGCACTATCTTGTATTAATACTTGTACAAAAAAGAATACAATAAAGAGACGCCACACTCTTCCACCTTACAGAGGCTTGCCACACCTCAAGTGTACAGTAATTATTCCTCAAAACACTCTCCTACCAAAAATGGTCCCAACACACAACTCACACATAGAATTGGTGTTCACCTCTCCAACCAATCAGTAATAACCCTGCCAGTACACCAAGCACTCTAAAGTACTTCAAGTAGATTTCCCATGAACCTGCAACTTATAATTAAATAGACCATACTCACATGTAGATCTCCTATGAGCTTGCAAAAACCTGCAACTCAATGATTTTACAATGGAAGGATCTTCCTTGCCTTCCTTTTCAGCTCATCCATACAATACATACCAATGGGTCTATAAATAGATCCCAGACTTAAAAAATAACTTAGATTCTTAGTTTACTATAATTATCCACGCAGCTCAAGACTCAAAATAGCCTTTACATGTAAACACTCAGTTCAACAAACTAACTATTTATGCAATGAACAATTTTGTAACACACAGGCGACTGACGTCGGTCCCTATCTAACTGGTGTTGATCGACATTGGCTGACTCCCTACCGATGCTAGTTGCCTTCTGTATTGATCATGACTGACATCAGTCATACTACCAACACTGGTACTTTTGTAACTTTAGCAACCTCCTCTTCGTCTGCATAGTTGAAGCTTTTAGCTCCACAACCTAACAATCTCCCACTTGGAGATAAACCGCTGCAACTGTACCTGTACCTGTACATCATCTAGTTTGTTCCCTTGGCTTTTTATCCCTCTTCAAGATCATTCTTGAAGACCAACCACCACAAATCTTATAGTGCAACACCTGTCATCCAAATCACCTGCCACATCCACATCTACAAACCCATGTAGAAAATAACTTGACCCTGCATAGCATGTGGACCTGCTGCTGGTCCCTCTAAGAATCCACTGAACTGCCCTCCAATGCTTCTTTCCCGGATTGGCTCCAAACTTGTGACAACTCCCACTACTTGGGAAAACTCAGGTCTAGTACATATCATGCACTTAACCTCATTATGTGAATCAAGACACTATTCATAGAACTTTCCAACCATTAGCGTGCTAACCGGTCTCACACAATCATCCTAAAACAAAGTCAACATATGACCTTCCATGTCCCTAGAACACACTCATGCCAAAGAACCTTGCTACTCCCAGATTCCTCATGACATACTTCTAAACTAGGTTTACCTTTAGTTCAGCAACACCCTATATATGTAACCCTGCAACAAGCACATCATACAGTAATAGGATAATGTAGCTAATATTATCCAACCTGGTAAAGAGAAACACAATGATCAAACATCCATTTCCCTATAGCTTATACAAGATCATATACCCTAGCCTTCTATCTCACATGTCCATTTCTGCTCTTCTTCATCCTGAACATCCATTCGTCTCTCAGTGCTTACTTCTAGCTGGTAACTCCACCCAAAACTCTTGTTTGGTTCTCCTCCAAGGAATCACATCCTCATCCATGCCAAGCTCCCACTGTTTCCTAGATCTACCTTATCTGCTTCTTTAATAACTTCCTAGTTCTTTACCATAAGTGAGCAACAAGTAGTGTAAAGAAGGGAAATGATGAATTTGAGGCTTACTTACCCTTTAAGTCCTCCATATGGGTGCTTGAAACTCCTTGACAGCTTGTTGTCCACCCAAAATTCATTTCAATGACCGATGCTGGTCACATCTCAGTCTACACTAGACCGACGTTGGTTCCATGCAATTGCCTCATCACTGACGTCAGTTTCCCCTCACCAACACCAGTGTTTATCTGTCCCTGAGTCACCAATGTCGGTCTGCACATAGCCGACATCGGTCCCTGTCTGGACGCTGACGCTAGTTTTCTAGCCGACGTCAGTCTCTGTGTTTTGCTTGTGAGAACTGACTTCTACCCGCTAGCTCCTTTTGGATAAAACCCTTATCCAAATCACCCTTGCTCTACTCAGAATTCTTTTTCCCCTTGTGTTGAACTCTATCTATCACCTTCTCCTTGAAAACCAAGGCTTTCCTATTCTTGTCACAAACATCAAATTCCTCAAGAAATGTCACCTTCTTCTTCTGCATACAGAAATCTTGATTCATGCCTTTCAAATCTAAAAGCATACCCTTTGATTCAAGAACATGCATCTCCTTCTTATTCATGTGACCAAGCCTATTAAGCCACATCTTCGAATCTACAACTGAAGTAGATAACCCAGAAAGAGAATCAGTAATACAAGTAGATAGATAAAGTGTACCTACTTTCTTACCTCTTGCTACAACAAGTGCACCCTTGGTAACCTTTCAAGAGTATGCTGTGAGAGTTACTGTGCAACCCTCATCACCCAAACTTCTTATAGAAATCAAATTCCACTCCAGAACTGGGACATGCATGACCTCCTTCAACACCCATGTGTTACCTGTCTGCAATTTCAGCTTCACTTTCCCTTTGCCAACCATTTGACAAGGCTTACCATCCCCTAAAAAAATTTCTCCAAAGTCTCCCTGGACATACTCATGAAAAAATTCCCTGTTTGGGGATGCATGAAAAGAGGAACCAAGATATAAAACCCAAGATTCTACTTTATCCAAAGAACATACTAGAGCATCTTGTGCAACATAATCTACAACATCTGCTTCTTCATGTCCTTCATGTTGATCTTCACCCGACCTGCAATCTCTCTTTAAGTACCCTTGATTTCCACATTTCTAACAGGTTATTCTACCATCCTTGGACTTGGATCTCCTACCATTAAACTTCTCCATTTGTAGCTTACTGTCTTCTACCATTGCTCTACTCCCACTCAAATAGAAACCCCTGTGAGTAACCTATAATCAACACACACTAACTAGATCTAATCCAATTTGTTAGTATCCCAACCAAAAGCTCTGATACCAGTTGTTGGGGAATCCAAGAACAACACACCTTGTTCTGATCTCACTTGTTAGGATCTTGCTCCTCAGAAAGAGCATAATATGATTACCAAATACAAGCAATTAAACATGGGGAAATATCCAGAAGTACAAGTAACTAGAAATTCACAAATAGCACAGAAAATGAGAGACAATACACTATCTTGTATTAATACTTGTATAGAAAATAATACAATAAAGAGACACCACACTCTTCCACCTTATAGAGGCTTGCCACACCTCAAGTGTACAGTAATTATTCTTCAAAACACTCTCCTACCAAAAATGGTCCCAACACACAACTCACACACAGAATTGGTATTCACCTCTCCAACCAGTTAGTAATAACCCTACCAGTACACCAAGCACTCTAAAGTACTTCAAGTAGATCTCCCATGATCCTGAAACTTGTAATTCAATAGACCATACTCACATGTAGATCTCCTATGAGCTTGCAACAACTTGTAACTCAATGATCTTACAATGGAAGGATCTTCGTTGCCTTCCTTTTCAGCTCATCCATACAATACATACCAATGGGTCTATAAATAGATCCCAGACTTAAACAATAACTTAGAATCTTAGTTTACTATAATTATCCATGCAGCTCAGGACTTGAAATAGCCTTTACATGCAAACACTTAGTTTAACAAAATAATTGTTCATGCAACGAACAGTTCTAGAACACACAGGCGACTGACGTTGGTCCCTGTCTAACTGGTGCTGACCAACGTCAGCCGACTCCCTACCGACGCTGGTTGCCTTCTGCATTGATCATGACCAACATCGGTCATACTGTCGATGTCGGTACTTCTGGAACTTCATCAACCTCCTCTTCATCTGCATAGTTGAAGCTTTTAGCTCCACAACTTAACATATTTCACTCTTTCTTATCTATTCCCATCATTTGTCATGATTTATTCATAATTTCTTACCTTGTTTTCCTTTTGACCTATTTAATAATCTAGGTCAACCTAATCAACCTAGCTTATTCTGTGGATACTTTGTATTTCCTTTTTACTTTGCATCCCGACTGACCTAACACAAACTTCAAGTATTACCCTGATAATGTGCTAGTTCAACCCAATTGACCTACTAGAGCCAACATGTCTAAAAGTATTTATGGTGAGATAATACTATATATACAAGGTCATTCCTTACCATTTTATAAAATATTTGAATTACACGAAGAAGTATGAATGAACATCTGCTTATTGACCATTCTACTTGAGGAATAAAGCTTTAGGGTCAATAATTTTCTTTGGAACTTTGATCTTGTCTTGTGGAGAATTATTTTGGATGATTAGGTAGGTCATATAGCTTAGAGATGATTTGTTTTGCTTGTCCTTATAATCCACAACAATCTCTTACAAAGCACCAATGGCCAAGGGAGAGGTTGAGACTCAATAGGTTCATCTTCAAAGGTAAGTATTCCTAACTTTATTTCTCCTTTGAAAGAGTAGATAGATGATGCAGTATGTATTATTCTCTCCCATGTATTAAGATTACATATACATTGATGTGAGTATATGTCTTCTATATAGTTTTAGTTTAGTTTTTATTTACTTATTTTATTCTAACCCTTACTTTATGCCACAAGCTTTGGTGATCACTAAATTAGTTTACTTTTCTTATTATTAGATTAGTTTACTTTCTTGTTTATTATCATAAGTGAATATAGAAACCATATGAATATTTTAGGGTTTTTTTGAGATTGTGTTAGACTTTAAGATTTGTAACCTTACCTAGCATGATGTGTTATGATAGATGACACAATTGATCCCCTAATTAGGTCAATCAAATCCTCATATTGGTCATGCTCCCACTTAACAAGTGTGTGCCCCAATCAAAAGTGTAGGTGTGATCTATCTTATTTTATTCAATATTGATTCATGCATACCATGTAATTTCAATTGCATACATTCTAGTGAGCCCAATGCGAATAAAACCATTAAAGGGTTTCTTTCACTTATTTTATTCATTTTGTCATCTTTTCTATCATATGTTTTGACTTGCTAGCTCGATTCGGTCGACCCAACTATTTTTATTTATGTGTAAGAACAAGAAATTGGATCCACCAACTTGACCTAGCACAAGTTTCCAACATTTTTCAGACTTTCTATTTAGCCTACTAGGTCAGTCAGGTCGATCGAGCACATTTCTAGCCACTTTATAGTTGGCTCTTATTTAGGATTCATAGTGAAAGTTTTAGATTCCAAACTTCTATATTTGTAGTCTAGTCAACTAAGTCAACCAAATTGACTTATCACATTTCTAGACATCTAATTCAGTCTAGTAGGTTGACCAGGTTGACTTATCACACTTTTTTAACTTTTAAAATAGGTTGTTTTCTCACTTGGTCAACCAACTTGACCTAGTTCTATAGATTGGGACAGTTCTCTCCAAGGTTAAAAGTTATTTACCTATTCTATTTTCATCTCCAAAACACCAAGGTTAGTTTCTATTTCTTTGTTTCTACTCTACTCTATACTTTTCTTTCAAAATTTTTAATTTGTGTGTGTACCAATTGGGTTGGCCAACGTCAATTTAGTTGACTATGTATTTTATTTTAGTATCTACTTTTCTAGACTTGATATAGGTGTATCTCATTTCATTTTTCATATTTTTAGCAATCCTTTCTCTTTTCTTGTATGTTGTGCTACGTCAGCCATCTCAATCCTACACTATCTTAAGCCCTACTTTCTACCTCTATCAACTACACTAAGTTGACTTGATCGACCTAGTAGCTTTTACAACTCTTTTGAACTACAATAGGTCAATTGGGTTGACCTAAGATAGTTTTCAAGACTTTTTCCATTTTCTATCAACTTTTGCTCTCTGTACTATGTCTATTTTGTGGAACCTATCCAGCTTTATTGTCCCTATTTTACACTAGGTCGATCGGGTTGACCTAGATTTGTTTCTGTCACTTTTTTAATCCTTTATTTTTTCATCTTACTTTCCTTCCTCTTTCATCATAGATTTCTTATTGGGTGAGAAAACTAAATCTCAAAAAACATGCAAGTTGGAATTCACCAATTCTCATAGGGTTTCCCATAGATAAAGTAGAATTCCTTTTGATAATTCTAGTAATATCTATATTATAACTCAAACAATGGACTATGGGTTCCCTCATGATACCTCTTTGCAACATAATCCTTTTTTTATCTTAAAAAACCAACCTAAGTTAGAGTATACTCCCAAAATGCTTTTCTTTATTAACCAATTTCCCCAACATATAGGGAAAGATCCATCTACCATTTACAATCTCATGATTAGTGGTCAAGACAATGAACCTCATTCACCATATTCTACATTCTCAAATGGATTTGGTAGTACTAATGTTTTTGCTTCATAACCTCCCCCTTCAATCATGATCTCTTCTCATGCTTCTTCTTATTCTTTCCTTTCTTCTACCTCCATACCTAGTATCTCAACTACCATGACTAGTTCTACATCTAGTGGACCTCTCTTAAGATCCACTATCCTTAATCTTTTTGCTAGTTCA
Source organism: Torreya grandis (assembly GCA_037957365.1). Lineage (NCBI taxonomy): Eukaryota > Viridiplantae > Streptophyta > Pinopsida > Cupressales > Taxaceae > Torreya > Torreya grandis. The sequence goes on along the minus strand of JARHVA010005214.1, from coordinate 1,138,508 downwards.
TTGTTTTCTACCCAAGGCACTCATGTTTCTAGTGTTTCTTCCTATCTTCCATTCACTAGTCCATCTTTTACTATAGAAGCAAGCTTTTCCACTAGTGCCTCTCATTCTCATCATTCATCTCAAGCTCTCAACAACACCAATAGTGGTACCCAAGCCACTAATACCAATAATAAATCTTTCAATAATGTTAGTCAAACTCACCCATTTTTATTGTAAACTCTCAATCAAATGAATGATTTCCAATCCCATAACAAAAATCAAAGGATGAGAATGCAAAATCACCTTCTTCATCTTCAAACATAACTACAACTAATGGCTTGGGGCACACATAATCTAAGTGTTCCTCCCCCTCCTCTTTGAGATTCTCAAGTCAATCTTATTCCTCAACCTCCTTTAATCAATAAAACTATCAAGTATCTATAAAATTAACCTCTCACTACTCAAATTTTTAACATTTATATAGGAGGTATAACACCTAAAATATCTTATAATAGAGCAATTGATCCTTCTCTTCATCTTAAAATATTTGAGAATATTTATATAGATTAGGTTAAATTAAACACCTTTTCCACTACCAAGCTCCTTGTTAAGACCCTAAAAAATTATTCCTTAGATTGGTACAATCAGCTTAGGCCTCATTCCATTACTAGTTTGGAGGATTTAAAGAATTCTTTAGTTCAATAATTCCAAACTAATGATCTTCCTAAAGACACTTTGGTCCATTTCATAAATTGAAAGCAAAGAAAAAATGAAATTTCCCAAGCATTTGTTAAATGATGGAAGATTTTATCAAACAAATATGAACACAACATGGCCAATTATAATCTTTTTCATATCTTTACAAATTCTCTTTATCCCAAGATACTATATCGAGTATGTACCCTTTTTACACACACTTTGGAAGAAGCTATTGATCAAACTAAATGATAAGACTTCCTTATGCATCAATTCAAACCACCCTAACCTTCCACACATTCTCATATATTACTTAAAAATAAAAAGTGTAATATTACTAGTGATGGTTTTTCTAATTCATATGATACCATTCTCCATGTTCAAGCTACTATTCTTACCCCTTCTTTGAAACCAGTTTCCTCTTCTCAACAATTTACTATTCCTCATTTCTCAACAAATAACATTAATGTTCATAAACCTCTTTCCTTAGCTTAATTTATTAAACATCTACCTAGGCATTTTCCTCATGAAATTGACCCTACTTGCCTTATGAAAACCTGGTATGATCCTAGCAAGTTTTGTTGGTCATGCTATTTAGGATCATTCTCATGAGACATGTAGATAGATTCATAATTTAGATATGGAATTTATTCTTGGACCTAATTTTTACTGTGATTTTATTACGTGCGAACATTAACAATATTATGAACATGCTCTCAATGAATACAAAACTCATGATAAAGTTGAAGCTTTGAATCAAGCAAATGCTCATTTATCTATTTATAAGGATACTTTACCTAATCATCAACCAATTCAAGAAAACTAAGGCAAGCCAATCTATTCCACCAATAATTTATAAATTCTTGTGGAACCAATTTCTAAAGAAAATGTGGTTAGCATGACTAATATGTGAAGAGTAGTGGTTTTCATCAATTCTTCGCCTATCTACACCCAGCCTCCTCAAGCATACCATGTTATCCAAGATTCTTCTCCAAATAATTTAAATGATTTGGGGCAAGAATATCTTATAACCTTTGATGAAAATATAACTTATGAGTCTCCTTTGGATAACACATCCCATGCTATTTATACCACTCTTCCATTATCTTCTCCTTTCAATGTTAATCAACCTTCTATTAACACCTCTTCTACTCCTCAAGATCAAGTTAAACCTATCAGTTCACCATCTCAACATGATTTTTAACGTAATTATAAACCTTCTTATTCTTATCAACACAAATTTTAATTCTCTTCGGCTTTTCCCTCCGAAGACATCCTTAACCATTATGTGCCTATATCTAACAATCTTCACATGGGTTATGATGAGTGGGATCCCATTGCAAAGATCACTAATCTCCCTTCTCAAATTCCATTTATTTAACTCGTGAGGACATCTCCCCACCATTGGAACCATCTTATTCAACTATTATTTGAGATGAATGTCCCTTGTCCTCCTTTAGCAGGATGAAAAGCAACCGTATCTGGTTCTGAGGATAGTATCTTGTAATAATGTGAAGAGATGCCCATTAATGTTGATGAAACTATCTACACTTATCTTTCATTAAAATTTCCCATCACATCTATGATTTTGAATGATATTCTAATTCATACAAATGATCCTCCCTTATTTATTAGTGTCCAAATCAGTGATATACAAGTTAAGAATACTTTGATTGATGAGGGTTATATCACTTGTGTTGCTTCTCTTGATTTCATTAAAACCCTTGGATATTATGAATTTAATCTTAAATCCACATGTATCACCTACCAAGGATATTATATAAGTCAAATGCCTCTTATTGAGTATGTGTGTATTCCCATTACTATCCCACCTATCACCATTCATGTGAAGGTGATGATCTTTAACTTTCCTCTTTCTTATAACATCTTGCTTGGTAGGCCATGGATTCATTGTATGTGAGCTATCACTTCTTCTACCTACCAATACATTAAATCCACTTATAATGGTGACATTTATAGGATTCAAAGAGATACTAACCCTTATAATTTTGAATAATTCTAAGATCATGGTGTCTTTAAGATTCTTACTCTTGAGACTTTACTTGACATTCCATTTTATGAGTCATAGCATCTACATATTCCTGTCAACTCAACCAAAGGATACAATGGGCATCCTAATATTATTGGTAATATTCCTCCCAAATTTTTAGACTCTAATGATGATGAGCTTGATGAGATTAATCTCAAGATCAAAACTTCTAATCTCACACCTCATCTCATCTCACAACTTCTTGCTTCCTTGTAACTTTGTTCTTGCAAGCCTCCTTAAGATGAAATTCTTGTAATCTTATCCAAGACTCATCATTCTATTCACCATGATTATTTTGATGGTAAAGTTATTCTGACTTATGCCATCAATCTTCATTCACCTAATTATGAAGATGGTTATTCCTTAGATAATCCTTTATTAGGTAGTCTTGTCTAATCCCATGATGTTAAGATTATGCATTATCATTATTATTTACTTGAGTCTTTTTGTGTATCCTCTCATGTTTCAACTTTTGTAGTTTTTTATTCTTTTATTTTCCCTCTTTATCATAGAGTAGATATGGCACTAACACCTCTAGTTTCTTAGGATCCCCATAAAACTATGCTCGTGAATAATGCTATGATTAGCCCTTACCATTTTTCTATGTTTTCTAATTCCCATCATTGGTTTACTCCTAAGGTTAGTGTTAACCTTATTAGAGATTCAATTGATATTTCTCCCCCATAGTGACACCTATGTTAGAACTAGTTATTATTGCTTTTTCCACTATTGGTGAGCCTACTCTTACTTTTTTCAGTAATTCTCTTCCTATTGAGACTAGTTTTATTCCTTTTCCATCATCACTTCCTCTTGGTGATGCTTTTATTCCTTTTCCTAAGATGGATCCTTTTCCCACCAAATGGAGTAATGTGTCATCTTCCTATTCTTACACACTTGTTACACCTTCTCCCATGAGTGTTCCTCCTAAAAACACTCACAAGCATATATGTTTCTTTCATGGGACAAATACTCATTATTCTACCCATTGTCATAGGTTTTGACAATATATTGATACTTTTCATCCTTATTCTCCATCCATAGACACTACTATACCTCCTCCCAATATTATTCCTTACTATATACTTAATTTTGGTGAGAGGTATCATGTATGGCACCAATGCGGCACACATCATATTGATCATTATCATATCCTTTAGTAACATCTTAAGGATCATCTTATATCTATCCCTAGACTAGATACTATTCCTCCCATAGGTCATTCTCACAAGAAGGTTCCCCCTTCTTCTCCCATAGTCACACTTCATGTGGCTCCTTCTATGCCTCCACCTATGGTTCCTTCTCCACCAATGACTCTTCCTTCTCTCATAGATCCCATTCCCACACATTCTTATGATCATCCTTTGACTAATTTCACTCCTTAGCATGATATAATGACTATTCCTACTTTTTTAGTTGAGGAGATTAGAAAAGAAGTATTTGCCCAATATTCTGTAAAGATTAATGACACATTAGCAATAATTCATATCCAGCTTCATAGAGATTTCTCTGATGTTTTAGATAATGTGTGTGGATATATTTACCAGTATTTATGATCAAATGCATGGTAATTTTACATTTATATTTAGATTAGATATGTGCTCCATTTTTATTTAATTTTCTATATCTAATTATATCATTTGACACTATGTCAAATTCTTGCTTATCTTATATCATTATCTTCTTTATTATACTATATTTCTTGCTAATTTTATATTCTATCTTTTTCGCATATGTTTATTCTTCTTTATCATTGCTTTATATTTTTGTTTTCTTCTTGTTGCATCTCTTGGATATTTATTTTATGAGTTGCTTTGTAAGATCGTAGATAGGTCCCAATAGATCCTCACAAAATCACCATATTTAGCTTATTGTTAGCTTATATCTTCATAATTATTTATTTTCTTATCCTTTATTTTCATAGATAATTGTCATGGTGACTTGGTTGTATTTACCATATTCCCTTTGGTTATTATATCCCTTTACCATGTGATCAGTTAGCAAATAGTCTTTCTCATTACTATTTCCTTTTGCTAGTCCACATTTGGATCTCATTTTTATTTTCTTCCTTTTTTTGCAAACTAAAGCATATGCATGGTTGAGATTTGAGATCACATATTTGTTCATTGTCAAGCCTAAGTGTCATATTCAATCTTTTGTCTTTAATTACTTAGCTTCCTTTAGCCTTAGGCTACAACTCATTCATGTGTATCACTATTTCTCTCATGCTTGGTCATTCCAAATACATATGGAGGAGGAATATAAAAAAAAGCCTTCAAAAGAAAGTTAAAATCCAACTCATTTAAATAAAAGTCGATGATATCAAAAGGAAAAAATATGCAATATTCTTAAAAGTCTAATCACACTAAAAGCCATGATTCAAGCACATCTCTTATCTCCAATTAAAGCTCAAACTCCATAGTCATCTTCACATAGAGCCAAAGTCCTTTGGGGTGTGGTGGCTAATAGATTGGAATATGGCAATTCAAAAAAATATTCTACTGATACCTACTTTCTAATGTAAGTACCCAATCTTCATAGTAGACTGATAACTCTATAAGGGGTCCCGAGGAATGAAGAACACATCATGGGGAGGTAGGTACATTTTAATTTTCATTATACCAATATAGTTTCATGAGATGATCTTATTATCACCCTTATCTACCTATAAATCTTTATGTCTATAGGGAACAGGTTTCCTTTGTACATAGCCAACCACTAGTCACTTAGTGTCTTCTCATGTTCTTAGTATGCCTCTTATCTCCTAAGGTCTTCTCTTAAGATGCCTAAGTATTTGATTTTTACACCCCATTTTTCATTCCCTTTCCTCATATTTCCTCTTAAGAAATATCATCTTGATTTTTTATCACACCCCTTGGGTTTTTATTTTGTGAGTTGTAGGATAAGATCGTGGATATGACCTGACAATTATTCATAAAATTATCATCCCTTTTGCATTTCAATCCAATATTATTATTCTACTCACCAATGTTGTTTTGGCATCCTTTTGGGTTTTTCATTTATGAGCGTTTTATCCTATTACCCTTATTCCCCATGTACTTGGTTGTTCATGTTTATTCCACTCCATGTGGTGTTCCCTTTATTGAATTGTAGTGTAAGACCATGGATAGGACCTGACCCTCCTCATAAATTTTTATAACAATCAAGTCACCATCAAATTACATGTGTCAATTTTGATATAATATTTGATTGATTATGAAGTTTCACATCATTTGACATGCTTTCCAACTTGAACTAGTATGTTTTATGCTTACTTCATTTTTCTTCTGCATCTTATTTTCTAATTTTCTTATTGCATGTAAGATTTCAATGATTTTTTGAATTTTTTCATACTTCCTAGCTTGAATTAGTGTGATAAATTTAAGACCAAAATTTCATTTACTTTTCATTTATTTTTCTTACCTTGTGTGACCTTCTGCATCCCTTCCATTTTATTAATTTATTTTTCATACTTCGCAACGTGATATAGTATGATTTTACTTGTTTTAATTTGGAGCAAAAATCTTTCATATTTGGTTTGAAAACAAATCCCCTTTTTAACATATTATTTACCATTTCTTGGTTCTTTATACTCAGTCATTTTTCATGTTATTACACATTTCCTAGCTTGAATTAGTGTGTAGTGCATTTTTGATTGATTATATTTTTCCAAGTCTTTTTACCTGTTTCTTTTTTAACCATGCATGTGTTTCTCATAATGATAGAACATAAACTAAAACACATATATTTCCTATATCATCTACAACAAAGCTAAATACATGTGCTAAAAATAAATATATCCAAACCATCCACATATACAACTAGCATAAGGATAATAAAAATTGTAGTGACCACATACACAATCACATCAGTAAGCTAAAATGATACATCATATATATATATATATATATATATATATATATATATATATATATATATATATATATATATATATATATCAAGATTTTGATACAACATATACAACCATAAAAAATCCTTTAGCTCTAGGGCTAGGCTCTATTCTATCTATCTCATGGCCTAACCATGCTACTAGTTGAGGCCTTGGTTTGACTCCTCCTAATGATAAGCTATAATAAATTAGTCTAAGATATCAATCACTCTACCTATACCTGTAAATGTGAAATCTATACCTATGCCTATACCAACTCAATTTAGGCCATTTCATTTTTTTACATTAGTCGAGTCTACATCATTATATATGCCTATGTCATTTGTGTCACTATCTCTATATGCACAACTCTCTAACCAACTAAGTCTTTCAAGGCATACCTCTCTCCTATACCCATATCTACTAGTGGTTATACCCTCTCTCTACATCTATATCTACCTTATGGCCTCTCACACTAGTCTAAACCAACTTGCTTGAAATGGGTTAGGTGGTACACTCAGATCTTCTAGTGTCATGGGGTCATATAGCTATAGAGTCTCATCTAAGATGACATGGAGTGATCCCCTAACTAGGTACCCCCATCTCTCCTCCTCATTCTCAAATATTCCTACAGAATCACATAAAATGGATATTAGATCACTGTCATATCTCTCAATATCTATCTGTGTATCTATCTATTTAACTTTTAATTCAAATCTTAAACAATAAATCAATCATATTTTTCTTACCTATCTATGTCTTAGCTACTATGGTCTCACCATATACATGACCACCTAACATAGTCTCCCCATCTATGAGACCTTACAGTAAATCTTATGTAGTTTGCCTCCTCAGCTCAAACTTGATTATCATGGCTTGTGTCCATCTCAACCTATGCCTAGTGGTCTATCACTCATCTTTGTCTCCTCTATATCCTCTACTGACTCACTAAGGATGATGATGGGCTCCACTCTCTCCTCTTCACTCCATCTGTTTCATGTCCTTGGTGGCCATAGCTCATCTCTCTATGGAGCTAGTGGTGATACATCTAATATCACTACCTCCACCTCCTCCTCTTGCTCTATTCCTCATCATGCCTAAATAGTCCATGGTCACTCTTAATGTGGCCATATTTTTAGCCTCACTATCAATGGTCTTAATCCCCTCTTCCCTTTTAGCTCCCTCAAATTCCAAGTCCACTACTTAGGCATGAGTATTGGTGTCACTAGATGAGGTAGACCCATCTTTCCTAGCACCCATGCCACTAGATGTGGATTTATCTACCATTTATAGTGTCCTATCACCTCTCTCCTCTCTAACTCTATTCTATCTATTTGTTAACTCTCCCAAGAAGTCATTAGGTACTCATATGGTAACCATACTATGTCGATGCTTCTCACTATCTATAGTTCTGGCATGTGGGGCATGGCCCACACTACCTAGTCCTCTCTTTATCTCATCACTCAAGGTGACCTATCATCAACCATATGGGGCAACCCAACTAGTTGATACATAGGAAATATCTCATATATCTAAGCTATTAGCAATATGATCACTCTTATAGTCTTCTTCCCTCTGAGCAACATCTCATATAGATTATGCATGAGTTGGACCTAGATGTTAGATATTATATTATATTACACTCATTCCTCTAACATCATCCTACTCAAGGCTACCATGTATAGTGGTACCTTACCATCTGACTTGTGATAGATCACCTATTATGTCACAAGGCCTATCACCACCTTTTGGAGATATAGAATATGTGATATATAGACATCATCCATGCTCACTCTCCACCCTGGTAATATTATCTCTGTGATTGTATCCCACATGGCTAAGGCTCTCCTCTCCTCTCCACTATTTGGTATCCCTCTGGTCACTGGTGCTCCTACCATAGGTAGTTTGAGGATGCCATGAACATCTTCTAGTGTGATATCAACCTCTATCGCATCCCCATCCACCTTCCATCTAAAGGTGTTAGTCAATCATTCCATGCAACAAAGGAACATGATTAATAAGTTTGTACTTAGGGGTATCCTGCACATATATATTATACCTCCTAGACCTGTGGATATCAATCTATCCCTATCTCTATATATCAATCTCTGTAAAAATTTTGGTAGCCTAGAGACATCTAACAATCTTTAGAACCATCATTGTCTATATAATCAAGAAACAACAAAGGATGTATTAGTTCCTCCATGTCATGTATAATCACAATACATTCATTATACATAATATTTTAAACCAGAAAAAAGTATAATTTATTAATTTTTATCTATTTTAGCCTATTTTGGTCCCCCTTGTCCTTCTTTGGTCATTTTAGACAATTATTGCTCTTTCTCAATTTTTTGCATGATTTTCTGTGATGTCCTAGGTTCCCTAGTCAACCTAGTTTGACCAAAGATTTTCCTTTTTATCCTCTTTTCTCTAGTGTTAACTTTCCATTTTGGCCCTTATAGATCAATTGGATACCCCAAAATAGGGTTTTAGTTCTATAATGTGCTAGGTTGACCTATACCCTTTATGTCGACCATAAGAATTTCAACATGATTTACCCTACTAGGTCGACCTGGTCGACCTAGTAGGTTTATTGTGTTGACCTTACACATTTTGCTAAAAACTTGCCTTTTTTTTAGCTTTTTCCCTAACTCCTTCTAACCCATTTCCCATCTTCCTATTTATCTCCCTTATAATCTAATTTTGTTCATTTTTATCATATATAAATGCTTAAAATTAAATTCTATCAAAATTCACTTAATTCATTTCAAATTTCAAAATTTGGTTTAAGATTCTTAGATGCATACCTATAGTGCACCCACTCTTGCTCCTAGAGCTCCCTCTTATCTAGAATGATGTTCCCTCACCATTATATCTTGTTTTATCTCTATATCTCCTTTAATCTTCTCTTACAATGCAAAATAACAAAATGAATTCTCTTTTTCATATTTAAAACTACTTTTTAGCCATTCAAATTCTTCATTTATTTTCCTTCAGATTCCTTATTTTTCTCATATCTATATTTCTATTCATCCATTTTGAAAACCATAAAATGTGTTATATTCATGATTACATAGATATTTTTTTCCATTATTATATTCTTATATTCCAAATATTTCAATTTTTGGCTATTTTTGCACTAATGTCTACAGGTTCACCTAGTGTGCTTTACATTAGACACCTTTAATTTCTTGCAGTATTATTCTCTAGCACTAAGTTAAGTTAAAGGTATGTGTTTTTAAATTCCATCCTTTCATTCATCTAATTTTCTTATTAATTCACTTTTCTTAGCGTTAGTGTTATGTGTCGTCATGTTTTATCCTGAAGCACCATCTTATGTGGAACTTACATGACATGTGATGAGCTTCAGCTGGGGCATATGTATACACATAATATTTTCACACTTTTATTGATAGATAAAACTTAATATCTTGTAGGAACCTATCGAGTCTCAATCTCTCTAAGTGCATGTCTTAAGGGGTGTACCAAAAAAGGGGTGGGCAAACCATTGGTGCTTCATAATATTGTTGTTCTTTTTGTCACTTGTTATCTACACTCTCGCCTCATAGAACCTTAAACCTTAAGCTTATTTATATATTTCCTATCTATTCCCACTATTTTTCATTTTTTATCCCTCATTTCTTACTTTGTTTCCCTTTTAACTTGTTTAGTAAGCTAGGTTAACCTGGTCGACCTAGCTTATATTGGGGATACTTTGCCTTTCCTTGTTGCTTTGCATCTTGACCGACCTAGCACAAACTTGAGGCATTAGCCCAATAATGTGCTAGGTTGACCCATTTAACCTAGCATATCTGACATGTCTAAAACTCTTTAGGGTGAAATACTACCAGATATACAAGGTCAATCCTTATCATTTCATAAGAGATTCGAATAAGCAAAGAAGTGTGAATGAACACCTAATTATTGACCATTCTACTTGAGGAATAAAGATTTAGAGTTAAATAATTTTCTTTAGAGCTCTGATATTTTCTTGTGGAGAAGTATTTTGGATGCTTAGGTAGGTCATATAGCCTAGATCTGATTTGTCTTGGTTATCCTTGCAAGCCACAATAATCTCTTGTGAATCACTATTGGCCAAGGGAGCGGTTGAGATTCGACAGGTTCATTTTCGAAGATAAGTATTCCTAACTTTATTTCTCCTTTATAAGAGTAGATAGATAATACAATATGTATCATTCTCTCTCATGTATTCAGATTCCATATATATTTACATGAGTATATATCTCCTATACATGTTTAGTTTAGTTGTTATTTACTTATTTTGTTTTGACCCCTACTTTGTGACATAAGCTTTGGTGAGCACTACATTAGTTTACTTTTCTTTTTATTAGATTAATTTACTTTATTATTTATTATCATAAGTGAATATAGAAACCATAGGAATATTTTAGGGTTATTATGCAATTGTGTTAGACTATAGGCTTTGGAACCCTACCTAGCATGATGTGTTATGATAGATGATACAAGTGATCCACAAATTGGGTCTAGTGGATCCTCATATTGGTCATGTTCCTGCTTAAAAAGTGTGTGCCCAAATTGAAAGTGTAGGTGTGATCTATCTTATCTGATCTAGGATTGATTCATGCACACCATGTAATTTTGATTACATATAATGGTCACTAATAAATGCAAATGTTACAGGCCCCTGTCTTCATCTTGTGCTCCCTTAAAGATATATCAATTAAAATCTATTGATCTCCTTAATATCCTCTTGAATTTAACCTATATCACTCATCATTGATCTTAGATCTTTTCTTTTTAGATCAATCTAGTTGGTATCTTGACATGCCCTCTACGTACCCTACATTTAGTCTCCAATGAACTTCCACCACTTAATAGCCTCACATGCCTTCTGAGCATCCTTTGACATATTGAATTAATATGTATCATTGGATCACCTTTTGAAAAGATCATACACTACATTAGATCCTTGTCTATTCAAATTAGTTACTCATCATATATATTCATCACATGATTAAATTCTCATAGTTATATCTATCTTGACTATTTGACCCCAAAATTCAATGCAATTAAACTTGATAGTATTTGATCCATCATAGTCTACTAGAGAAACTTAGAAGGTTTATATCCTGAGATACAAAACACTTCAAGACTCTAAATTTTTAGATTACCTTTCTGACACTATAGACAACATCTCCATGAAAATATTTTATCAATGTTGACTTTTTGTTTACCTACACAAAATGTAAAACTTGTTGGATTACTCATATTTGCATGATGTGTAGTGATGGTATGGCTTCCTTTAATATAGAATATGCATATTTATTTTTATAAATTATAAAATTACATACCATAACTTCACCAAGGCATTTATGGATGCTTCAAAACTTCTTCTTTATCCTTCCAGGCTTACATATGTGCCATATCTCTCCATGATATCAAACACAACTTCTTTGTCATTCATGCTCTAGTGCCATATGATCTCTTTGACACCAATGAAAACCTAATATTAATGACCATGTTAAATAGGAGGGCATAAGTATTTAAACAAATTATTTGATAGAGGAGCATTACCATTCCCTTATTACTCTACCCTCTAAGATGAGGTAGATGGAGTAAAACCATATTCATCCCATGACTAATTAGATGAAGATAGGACAATATATGTGAATGCTTTTTTACCAGTCAAAATAATGTGGTTTTAGAATACAACATCAAAATCTAAGGTAATATCATGCATCTTACTTAGAGATTTGTTTATTAATGACATTATTACTAGCGATTGCATATATTTTAGTCTTGTTAGAAATGTGGTAGCCTATATTTCTATGGAAGCCTTGAAAGTTATATGTGTCTTTTATTAGTTCCTAGTTGTACACCTCTTATTCTCAACCTTACACACTTGAGGAAAATAGAAAACAATGATGAAAGACCTTGAATATGTCATTGTAGCTAGGGAAAGGTTTGGCATTAAGATTAGATTAAATGTAAAAAATGACTGAGAGGAACCTATAGAGGGTATGATCAACTCCTTACTACTTCTGGATCTACCTAAAATAAGGTGAGAGGACCTAAGTGGTAGCCTGATCACATGGTGAGATTCTTCAATTCAACCTCCAAGGGGATTTTTGGCTCAAGGAATAAATATGACCAAGGCATAACCAAGTTTGCACACCTCACCCATGAAGGGTTGTCACATGAAATGCATAAATGATCTAATTAATATAGAAGATACTAAAGATAAATGGGAAAGATATTGAACTCTTTATCCTAAATAATGTTTAACAATAAAGGGGTTGAACAAAAGACTACAATTCTAGGATTTTAAAGCAAAAATTGTAAACACATTTCAAAAATGCAAGATCTCATGCATTTACAAGGTAAATAACACTTATAGTGTGCAAAGGGTGTATTATTTATAGGGTAGGATAGGTTAGGAGAAGTTATATGATTAAAAGGAGGGAGGGTGGTGTCTTAGTGGTTTTCAAATAATAGGTTATCTTGAACTATTTCATGAAAATATTCCTTAGCAAAGATGCAGAAGAAACTTCAAGTGCGAGATAATGGTAAATACCTAATGATCCTTAAGAGACTAGAACATACACTAAAACTAATATTTCAAATGCTTTTCCTTGCCAAATACATAAACCTATGGTGACCTAACAAGTTATTCAACAACCTATCCTAAAATAATGTATATAGAGTTTATAATCTAAATCTATGCTCAAAATAACACCCAGTAGTGAGCACAAACCCAAATGTCAAATCAAAAATTATTGAAAAACATGTCACTACACTTCATTTATAGGAAATAATAAAGAACCTTAAGAATTTTCATTAAATTGAAAAAAAATATTACACACATCATTATTTTAAAATGATGCCATGGGGACAAGCATGGTGAGATTGCTCTTTTGACAAGGGAAACATAAACATGCTCTCAAAGCTCACTAATGGCTATACAACTGCAACCACCTTAGTGAGAGAGATAAAATATACACATAATAATGATCCTAGAAAAATTTATATATAACCTATACTTAGAGAAAAGGAACACCAAAAGACAATGACCAACAATAACCTTTGAATAGAGGAGATTTCCTCTATTTATACATTTTCAAATCTAGGACTGTGGGTCATAATTTTCAAAATTACAAAAACAAATTTCAAGTCTACCAAGATGCTTCTAGCTATAAAATATTCCATTTTCATTCTTGAAATCTTCATCCATTTACAATAAAAAATATAACTTTAACTACCTCTACAAAGAATGATGAAGATATGCAACAAACTCTTTGATCTCTTGACTAGAAATGTTTTCCCATGAGCTGGAAGGAGAATATTCATGGTACAGGGCCGAACAGACCATTTATCATCATATAAAACTACCTAAAGATGCTATTGACTATGGGATGAAGGTAAAAAATCATTTAAAGGGCCAAACAAACTATTTATCTCTATCTATAACTACTTGAAGATGTTCTAGACCACTTGTTTGGATAGTTGAAACCTTTTAGACAGCTCCCCTTCCCTTTATGCATGATATAGGAAAAATTACTCTTAAAATAATGTAATATAAACATTATGGATCCATGGTTACTTGAGAGATCTTATTTTTAGTGACCCACCTTAGATTTTGAGACCTATAGTATCTCTCCCATGGGGGAGCTTATAAGAGCACAATAATGAAAAATGCAAAAGACTTAGGTTATTTTCAACTTTTACTTTTGGCTCCAACTTGTTATTTATATTTTATAATTTAAGGCTTCCCTCATATTTATTTTAATGTAAAAATTCATTATTTTTAATCTTTTGATCATTGTGCCTCATTCACACTTTTTCCAAGTCAACCTCTTGTCAATGGTGAAAGCTCCACCAACTAGCTTGCATAAGGTCCCATTCTTAATATGTATATGAATGTGGCATCACCATGTTACTTTATTCATTAACTTTAAATGTGACCATTTCCCCTAGGATATATGTCAACACATCATTAGGTTATGATCCATTTGAATGGTCCATCTTAGTTCACACCGTTAGATCTATGTGCACAAATTGATGTATACCATTGACCTTGATCTGAAAGACCAAGTGCCATTAGTTATTTTATATATATGGCCCCAAGGTCATGCCACTTATTATTCATATGAGTTCTTTGCATCCTTATCTATCAATCCAATTAGGATAATGTGCTCTTGCTAAGTGGTGGTCCCATGCTCATTCTAGGATTTTTTGAAAATCCCACTCTCATTCTACACTTATAGATAATATTCACTCAATAAAACATGTACCATTTATTTTTTAAATAATCTTATGATTTAATCTATGAAACACAACTATGCCACTTGTCTCCTCTATGCTTGCTAATAGCTTCATTAAAAATTCTAGCATCATCTCACTTCATTTATCTCATTATCATGGATCAAGTGTGGACCATGGATATCTATCTAGCTCATTAAGGTTGTGACACATGTCACTCTCATGTCTCCCTAGAGGGTCTTTGAATATTTTGACTCTATAATTGCCATCAGATCATACTTAGGCAAATGAATTCACTCCATCAAATGATGATTCAAGGGGAAGAATGTCATTGGCTACTATCTATAGTTGGCCTTGAGGATGTGCCACTTGTTAGCCCTATGGGATTCCTATATACCTTGTAATAGTCTCTATTTCTTTGAAAAATACCATACTGTGTGGAAGCACCTCACTAGATCTCTAGCCACATTAGACTGTGAGGTGTCCACTCACATCATTGGATCTTTAGAACATGCTCAAACTTTATACCCTATGAACTCGACACGTATGCAATTTAAAAATTTAATTTAGGATTTTATTCATTAGGATTTTTGTCTTCATCATTCCTATTCCAAAATAATCATGCTCTTTCAACCCTTTTTCTATGGCATTTTACTCAGAAATATTATTCCACAAGAATTCCTTATTAGCCTTCAGGACTTTTGTTCCACATAATTTGTCCATAGTAATATGGTCATCCAAATAATTATTTTAGACATTTTGTCCATGGAAATTTGGTCAGGATAATTATTTTAGATATTTTGTTCTAAATAATTTTCCTAAATAAAATGATTTATACACTTTTGACAAAAATAATGACCTTTGCACTTTTATTAAAGAAATTGAGACTTCAACATTTTTTTCTTCATAGGGATAATTTTTTTGGACATTTTATCTAAAACAATTTCCTTGAATAAATTGGACTTAACATTTTAGCAAAGGAAATGAATTTTGTCAAGCTTTTTGTATAGTAAAAATGCCCAAAGGGAAAGTGCCCTCCAGACTTTTTATCGTGGACAAAAAGTTTAAAACAAATGAAGACTTTACATTTTATTGACATAATACAATTCTTTTAGACATTTTGTCTATGATAAAATGCCCAAAGGAAATAGACATTCTGATTTTTTATCATGGACAAAATCTTTGATAGAATTCCTCTAGATTTTTTGTACAAATTTTTTAGCCAAAATAAAATAAGACTTTGTACTTTTTCCAAAACTTTACAATTCTTTTAGGCTTTTTTGTTATAGACAATCAGTCTAATGGATATAAGTCTTTAGAATTTTTGTGTGAACAAAAATCCTAAAGACTTATTTTCTTTGGGAAAAATGTCCCAAAAAAACCCCAAAACCCTAAGGATTTATACACATTAATTAAATAATAAATTAAGACTTAGTTAATTTAACATGAACTTGACCTTTTAGTAAACATTTGAAGACAAAAATTGGGATAAAGACTTAGGCATCTTATACTCAACTTGGGTTGGACTTAGGAATTCATAATTGATAAGGGCCCAATTGCTTTAGTGTAATTCTAGGTGCTAGCACTGGCACTCACCTAGGGATGCATACCCCCTACAGGGGTGTAAAGAACTATAAAACATAAGACCAAGTGGCAATCCATTGGTTCATGAAGTCAAGACTTATCATTTTACCAATAATACTCATAAAGGCTCAATAAAATAAGGTAGACTTAAAAAAATAGATCAGGAGGATCTATAAATGAATACATAATAGAAACATGAAAGGGAATCTATACAAACAAGGCCCAAAGCATAGGGGTAACTAAGTGATGAAACAATAAAGGACAAAACACTATACAACTATGTACATAGTTGTTGATGGACTCAATCTAGGAAGTGCTTCAAATGTATGCCATTGACTAGTAGCTCTATTATTTCATAATCTAAGTCTTTCAAGAATAATGTGTGTTCCCCAATCCATAATCAATGGAATAGGGACCCATCCACAAGGCATCAAATTTACCATATTTTCCTTTCTCCTCATGCATGTTGTCCAAAAGTAGAACTAGATCATCTAATTGAATGGTTCATGGAGTGACCTTCCTATAAAATATTTTCTTTAGATTTTCCTTAACTTATGGTTTCTTTCATGATCATGTCTTTGAATTTCATCAAGCTCAATAATTTGGTTTATCCTATTCTCATAGTGGTTGATTTTATCATCATCTTCTAGTTGCTTCATGAGTTGATAAGTGGGTAACTACAAATTCATAAGTAAAATAACTTGAGCTCCATAAATAAGCTGAGAAAGTATTTTTCTTGTATATTTCTTGGACATGATCTTGTCAACCCATAAATAAAACTTCAGCTGTTCACTCCATTTTTATTATTTACTTTCAATGTTCATCTAATGATTTTGAGCAAGTTCTTATTACTGGATTTTGCTTGCTCATTCCTTTGAGGATTATAATTAGAATCATAGGTAAATTTAGTCCTATATTCTTTGCATAATTCCACTAAAGTTTTGGCTTTGAATCTCATGGCATTGTCCACAACTATTTTGACGAGCACACTAAATCTATAAATAATTTGCTTCAACAAAACATACATAACTACCTAGTGTGTTTTTTTATTTATAGGGATTGCTTCAACCCATTTGGTGAAGTAATCAATTACAACTAGTATCTATATGTGTCTAGTACTTGATGAATCAACAATTTAACCAATGAAATCCATTCCCTATTATTTGAATGGGCCTTCAATCATCACAGGCTGCAAGGGAAGAGAACCTGAAGCTTTCATCCTCCCAACAAAGTGCTAACATTTTTTTCATTTTATGACTTTTAGAGTAACATATTTAAAAAATGATGGCCACCAAGAACCAGATCTTAGAATTTATGAGATGTAAATTTAGGTGCAAAATGGCTGCCACACATTCCACTATGGAAGTCTTCAATTAGGTTAGTAGTTTATTCTTTCATCAAACAACTTAGGAGAACCCCATCTAGATTATTCTATGCTAGTCAATTCTCAATCATGAGGTATTTTTGAGATACATGATTAAGATTTCTCCTTTGATTCTTGTCCAAGTTAGAGGGGCAATTCAGATTATTCAATTAGTAAACAATATCTCTATACCATAGAGATATGCTAAATTGAATCAATGAATCATCAACATTAAAAACAATAGTGTTTACCTCAATAACTTACAAATTGGTCTTAGCCATAATCTTGGCTAGACCCATCCCTAGCACTAAATTGGTGGTCTTAATTTCATGTCATACTCTTGTAACTTGTTGACCCACTTGAATCTCTTGTTGGATACCTTAACTTGAGTCAATATGTCCTCGCCATGGTATACAGGACATAATCAACAATCTTTAAACATAGAATATAAGGTATGAATATTTTAATAGGATTTAAAAGAGTGATGGCTTGATTTTCCATGATGATATATTTTAGTTCAAGACCTTTCATAACTTTGCTAAATAAATCTATGGGCTTCTCATGACCTTATTCATTCTCTTTCAATAGGACAACATTAATAGTATTGTATGATGCAAAAGAGAATATCTAAAATGGCTTTATGTAATCAAGGTTGGCCAAGATAGGAGTAGAATCTACAACTCCATTAATGTCACTAAATGTTTGCATGACCTTGTCCTCCCATTTGACGATCTTATCTTTATTCAGCATGGGCTTGATAGGCAAAGTAATCTCTTTAAAATTTGACAAAAACCTCCTCACAAAGTTAATTTGTCTAAAGAAAGATTGAATTCATTTCTTGGATTGTGGGATAGGCACTTTGTCAATGACTTTGACCCTTTTAGGGTCAATCATTACACCATCTTTGGACACCATATGTCCCAACAACTTGGTATTTTATATTCCAAAGTGACACTTCTTTTGATTAAGTGAAATGTTTAACTTTATGCATTTGATCAACATTTTCTCCAAATGCTCCAAATGTTCTCCAATCTTGGAGTACATAGTAATGTCATCCTGATACATAGCTATGAACTTGTCAGTTATCCTTACAAAAGTGATTTCCATATCTTGTTAAAATGTTGTACCAATATTAATCAACCTAAAAGGCATGCTCATATATACATACATTCCCTAAGGTGTAGTGAATGTAGTCTTTGATCTCTCAGATTCCTTCACCAAGAACTTGGTTATATCATGAGAAATTGTCTAATGTGGACAACATCTCTAATCCAGCAACACTTTGTAGTAGGTTATCCATATTTGGTAGGGGATAATTATATATTAAATAAACTTTGTTCAAATTTTTGAAATCCACACACAATAAAATGTCACCATTATTTTCTCACACAAAGACTTATTTCTCCACCCATGATGAAGACTTGATGGGCTAAATTATTCCACCATCCCTCAACTTCTTTAATTCATTCCTCAACTTGTTGGCCAACATGGGGTTAATAGGTCTTTTTTTCTACCTAAAATTCTATAATGGGATGACATGTTAGAATAAATCTTCCCTCTATGATTTCAAATTAGAATAAAACCATGCTAGATAATCTTGGTACTTATTTAATAGCTACATATAAGCTTTCTTCTCATATGCACTTAGGTGAGTACCTAGCCAAATCTTTCTTGGATTTTTATGATAACCCAAATCATTTTTAATCACATCTTTTGAGATTAATTAATATCTTGATTTTATTCTATCAAATCCATCAAAATATGCCTCTAGACTCACTAATCTCCTTGGGAGCATGTTTGTCTTTAGCTAAATAATGTCCTTCCTAAACAAGGTTTTTATCCCATCATAGACCTGAACCATAGATTCCAAGTCTATGAACTGATCATGGAACTTAACTTCAAAATTGAGAAACCTCTAAATCTGATCATCATCATCAAACACCTACCAATGATGAACATTATTTGGGATTCAAGGCCAAATAAACAACTGCATTTGATATTGATAATAACGGCTCGTATTTGTAATATCAAATTGAGCACCAAATCCTACAAGTTTGGTATTTTCTTGATTTAAAATTATATCATAATAACAAAGATTAAATTCATCAAAAAATTCAAGTAAAACCCAAACATTCTAATATTATTTCAGCCTTTAATTCTTGGTGGTATAAGCATTATCGATTTGCTTAACCACTAACTCAAAATCAGCCATGACAATAAAACTTTTAATTCCATATTAACAATCAATACTTAAACCAAGAAAGAGTTCCTCATACTTAGTATTATTATTCTTCCACTCAAATGAAAAATAAAAATAAAATATAAAACATTTACCATTGGGGGCATAAAAGACAACCCCATCTCCATTTACAATATTGGAGCAAGCCCCATCATAACACATCTTCCAAATTGCACCTTCTATATTAGGTTCAACATCAAGAATAACAATCTATTCAATAGTACCAACATTCCCAACAAAGTTCCCCAAGTCAACATTAGTGTAAAATACCTTATTTAGAGCACACTTCAGATCTTCAATTACATGCAACATCTTTGGCTCTCTATAAATTTTAACCATCTTACCCTCCAACAAAATGGTGGCATAAGAAAGGTCCATCTATACACTTCCACCCATACTAGTAGCCCATTTATGTGACAATAGTATCCCCCACTTAGGTGGGTAATAAAAAACTACCACATCCATATTCAAATACTTTCTTGGATGCACTACCAACTATACTACCAACCCCTAACTTGTCCAACATTAGGAAACTCTCATGATTCCACAGCATAAAATTTGCCAAAGGATGATGTAATCCTAACTTTGATCTCATTTAGGACACCTAGGGACATCAAATTATAGGAAGATCTAGAGTCAAACATACAATTATGAATAGTCAGACCATTGATCATCAAGGTTGTGTAAAAAGGATCCATATTCAACTAACTTTCTACAAGTGTATTCCCTAAATAGACCTCAGGAATGGGTTCAACAACCTCTTTTGATTCTTCATCACTTTTCTAGGGTATTTGAGATAACTCAATTTCCTTCATAGATGACTTATCACCAAGTTACAAGTATTAATATACCCTCTTCCTATGTTTAAGTATTCTTAATAATTCAACAAGTGGCATAGTGATTTTTATTTGACTCAACACTTGGGCCATTATACATATGCTATAATGAAGAAGGGGATTTTTTGGTGGAAGGGTAATATCACCTTCAACTAAAATAAAATCACTAAAGGTATAAAGTGGAGTAGGCCAGGATGGATTTGAATATTTAACAACATCCTTCAAAGGTGTATTTTTTTAAAACTCATTAGTACCCTTAGGGATACTATAAAATATGGGTACCCTATTCTTGGTTGGAGCACCTCTAGTCTTAGAAAATTGGGAAATGGGTACTAGTTTGGAAACTTTAGGGACTATTTTAGTTTTCTTATCATCCTTACTTGCATCCCCTACCTTTGTATTTGTAGGGGTAGTATCTCAAGGAGAAAAAACCTAATATTTTATTTTCAAGTTATACTTCTTATCTTAGGCAATTTTTGTATTTATTAGTAGCTTCCTGTCATCAACTAAAGGAATCCACCCATCATATTTATTGATCATCATAGAGTGTAAAAAATTGAAATCATGAATGGGAAATTCATATACTTGTGCCATATTAACTTCATAATCAAATTCAAGAGTTGGTACACTTACTTTCTCAACTACACTCCAAAATTGATTAACAATATCAGCCTTCAGTAGTTTCATGGAGGAAGTCATCTCCCTTTGAAGGATTTGATAATTAAACATTATGATCTCATCATTAGATGATGTAGACTCAAGTTCACCTACATCTTCATCAATTGGTTTAGTTGTATCACATGGGTGATGTGAAAGGAATCACTTGTCATAACAATCAATACCAATGTCATAATTCACAACATTTACCTTGGTATTTAAAGGATCAAGCACTTATTTACAAGCCCCTCTATTTTTATTTCTTTATATTATATTTTTACATGTTAGTCTCTTCCTTATATCATTATCTCAATAGTGTAAAGTAGGCCTTCCTTATGCTTGATTAGGATTTGGATCATTTCTTAACTGGTAGACACATGAGGGATCTAATTTTTAGTTCTAACAAACTTGTAGGACATTTATTTGATATCAGAGGCCAAATTTTTCATAGTCTTCTCCAAATTAGTTATCTTTATGGACTATGTCTTTTATGCATTGACTAATTTTACATCAACCTACTTGTTCATGGGCTTTCTCATAGCCTTAATATTATTTTCAATTTGGATGGCCATATTGAATGACAACCATAGGTTAGTGGGAGATTTGTCCCTCAAGTAGTACACAACCTTGTTATCAAAGGCATCATAGTAATTTATCAACCATGTTATATTGTTGGGTCTGATGTTCTTTGAAAACCACATCATGGCCTTGTTGAACTGTGTATTGAAGTCCTACACACACTTGTTAAGATTCTTTTTTATATTTTCAAACTCAACCAAAAGAAACCTTGGATCAATCCTAGTATCATACTAAATTTTAAAAACATTTTGCATCTTTTCCCATGAATAAATGCATCTATTGGGAAGAGAGGTAAACCACTCATGATCATCTTCTTCTAGCATGTGCAAAAATATCTTGATGCATACATCCTCATACTCAACCTCTTAATCTTCAATAATATAATGAAAATCCCTCAATTTCTAATCACCACTCACTGTATTGTTCCCTTTAAACTTTGGAAGGCATTTCATTACTTCATTTTGGACCTCATTAGGATAGCCTACCATTATATCAAAATTAGTAGGCCTAAATCTGGGAACATTGAATGCAAGATGCTCATTGTCATCTTGGTCCCTATGCCTCATGATTGGTTCAATGGGAGGTTCAATATTAAATGGCAAAGGGATATGAGGGGGTGAATGAGGTAAACTTAGTGTATCAAACTTGGGAGGTTCATTTGGTTGAGAAAATGATGGGTAATACACAAGGTTTCAAAGTTACTAGGAGAGATATGATAATCCTCAACAATGGGAGGGTTGAAAAAGATTTTAAGATTATCAGAATCTTAACAACCCTTATCAACTAAACTTTTCCCTTTAATAGGACTCCAAACTTATCACCTTCTCCTTAGATTAATACTTGAAGGATAGATGAGTTTATTTGATGGGTCACTTTTGAAGGATGATCTTAGTCCTTCAGCCTTTCTAAACAAGAAAATACTCAAATCTAAAAGTTAGATAAGATAATTTCAAACTAGGTACTGGTCCTCTTGAAACTAGTTGATAAAATGGGGTTGCACTTGAATAAAAATTATATAATATAATAGTTGACAAACTGTTGTGATACATGCTAAAATTAAACTTGATAAAGCTTAATGAGATAGAAAATAAAGATGCTAATTTTTTTAGAATAATGTTCAAAAGGGGAAAAACACCTTTCATCATGCAATCTAAATCAGCTCTTTGCAAACAACATAGTAGAAGTCAATTATCAAGCCTTAAAAAACTCCTGACATGTCCCTAGTGGAGTGCTATAGAATTGATGACCATGATGGTCAAATTAGTGCAGGTAATAATAGATAACTTCATAACATTAAATACTTATATCTCTTTGCAAGAGTCCCTAATAACACACAAGTAATCAAGATTTTAGTTTAGTCCTCGATAATAGTGACAATAAAGTGTTGATTCCCATTTGTACACCTCTTATGTTTGTCCATGCACACTTGAGAAAAATGGAAAATAATGATGAAAAATCCACTAGTATGTCATTGTAACCAAGGAAGGGTTTGGCATCAAGATTAAACTAAACACATAAAATGAGTGATAGGTACCTACAGAAGGTATGACCAGCTTCCTATTACTTCT
This sequence comes from Torreya grandis, assembly GCA_037957365.1. NCBI lineage: Eukaryota > Viridiplantae > Streptophyta > Pinopsida > Cupressales > Taxaceae > Torreya > Torreya grandis. The sequence goes on along the minus strand of JARHVA010005214.1, from coordinate 1,114,827 downwards.
AGATTTGCCTAAACTAAGGTGAGAGGACTTAAGGGGTAGCTTTCTCACATGGAGAGATTCTAAAATTTAACCTCCATGGGGATTTCTAGTACAAGGAATAAATATGATCAGGGCATAACCAAGTTTACACACCTCACTCATGAAGGGTTGTCACATGAAATGCATAAATGCTCTAAGTCATATACATGCTTCTAAATCTAGATGGGAAAGAGACTGCACTCTTTATCCTAAAAAATGTTCAACAACAAAGGGGATGAATAAAAGATACAATGCTAGGATTTTAAAACATAAACCACAAACACATTTCAAATATTGAGGATCTCATACATTCATAAGGAAAATAACACTTATAGTTATAAAGGGTGTATTATTTATAAGGTAGGATATGGTAGCACAAGTTAGATGATTAAAAGGGAGGAGGGTGGTGTGTTGGTGGTTTCCAAATAATATGGTATATTTTAGTATTTCATGACAATATTACTTAGCAAAGATGCATAAAAAACTTCACATGCAAGATAATGGTAAATACCTAATGATCCCTGAGAGACTATAAGATACACTACAACTAGTCTTTAAAATTATTTTCTATATCAAATCCATAAACCTAGGGTGCCCTAATAATTTATTCAACAACCTATCTTGAATTAAGGTATAAAGAGTTTATAATCTAAATCTATGCTCAAAATGACAACCAATAGTGATCACAACCCCAAATGTTTGATCAATAATTCTTGTAAAACATGTCTCTACACTTCATTTACAAGAAATAGTAAATAACCTTAATCATTTTCATTAACTTGAAAATAAATATTACACACATCAGTATTTCAAAATGCTACCATGAGGATGAGCATGGTGAGATTGTTCATTTGACAAGGGAGACAAACATTCTCTCAAAGCTCACTAATGGCTATATAACTGCAACCACCTTAGCAAGGGAGAAAAAATCTACACACAACAATTGATCCCAAAAACATTTATGCATAACATAGACTTAGAAAAAAAGGAAACCAAAATACAATGACCAATAATAACCTTTGATTGGAGGATAAGTCCTTTATTTATACATTTTCAAGTTTGGGGCTGTGGGTCACAATTTTCAAAATTATAAAACAAACCTTCAAGTCTACCAAGATTATTCTAGCTAGAAAATATTCCCTTGTCATGCCTAAAATCTTCATCCATTTGTAAGAAAAATCATAACTCTAACTACATATGCAAATAATTATGAAGATATGCAACAAAATCTTTGATCTCTTGATGAGAAATGATTTCACATGAGTTTGAAGGAAAATATTCATGTTAGAGGGCCAAATAGACCATTTGTCATCATATGAAACTAATCTTGACCATGGGTTAGAGTGAGAAACATTATTTGAGGGCCAAACAAACTATTTATCTTTATTTATAACTTCATAAAGATGCTCTAGACCACTTGTTTGGATAGTTGGAACCTCTTGAACAACTCCCCTTCCCTTTATGCATGCCATGAAACAACCTAATCTTATAATGATGGCATGGGAATATTATGGATCTATGGCTGCTCAAGAGATCTTATTTTGAGTGGCCCACCTTGGATTTTTAGACCTCTGATATCTCTCCCATGGAGGAGCTTGGATAATCACAATAATGAAAAAAATGCAAAAGACTTAGGTTATTTGCAACTTTTACTTTTGGCTCCAGCTTGTTTTTTATATTTTACATTTTAGTGCTTCCCTCATATTTATTTTAATTTAAAAATGAATTAATTTTAAACTTTTGATCACCATGATTCATTTACACTTTTGCCAAGTCAACCTCCTATCAGTGGTAAAAGCTCCACCAACTAGCTTACACAAGGTCCCATTCTTGATGTGTATACCAATGTGGCATCACCATGTCACTTTGTTCATTAACTTTAAACATGACCATTTCCCCTAGGGCATGTGTCATCATATCATTAGGTTTTGATCCCTTTGAATAGTCCATCTTAGCTCATACCATTAGATCTATGTGCATGGATTGATGTAAACTATTGATCTTGATCTGAAAGACCAAGTGATATTGGATAATTAATATCTTTAGCCCCAAGGTCATGCCACTTGGTATCCCCACAAGCTTTTTTCATCCTTCTCTATCAGTCCTATTGGGCTAATGTACTCTTTCTAAGTGGTGGTCCTACATTCATTCTAAGCTTTATGAAAAATTTCACTCTCATTATGCACCTCTAGATCATCCTCACCCAAGCAAATGTGCACCACTAATTTTAGTGAGAATCTTGGGATTATATGTATGGAATGAAACTATGTCACTTTTCTCATTTACACCTAATGATAACTTCATTGAAAAGTCTAATGTCACCTCATGTCATTGATCTCATTGGCATGGATTAGGTACAGACCATCAATCTCTATCTAGCTCATTATGGTTGTGATACATGTCACTCTCATTTCTCCCTAGAGGGTCTTGGGATATTTCAAATCTATGCTTGACATCGAATCTTACTTGGGAAAATAAATGCACTCCATCAGATTATGATCTGAGGGGTAAAATGTCATTGGTTACTATCTTTTTGGTCCTAAGGATGTGCCACTTGGTAACCCCATGGGATTTTTATGTACCTTGAAATAGTATCTATTGCTTTGAGTGTCATCACATCGCATAGTAGCATATCATTATATCTGTATCCATGTTAGATTGTAACATGTCTGCTCACATCATTAGATTTTTAGAACATGCTCAGAATTTATGCCCTATAAACTCGACACTTATGTAATTTGGAAATTTTATTCAAGACTTTGTTTATCAAGATTTTTTTCTTTGGCATTCTTGTTCCACAATAATCCTACTCTTTTGGCCCTTTGTCTATGACATTTTCTTTAGAAATATTATTCCATAAGAATTTCTTGTTGGTCTTTAGAACTTTTGTTCCACACAATTTGTCCACAACAATCTAGTCATTGAAAGAATTATTTCAGACATTTTATCCATGGCAATTTGGTCAAGGCAATTATTTTGGATATTTTATTAGAAATAATTTCCCTAAAGAAAATGAGCTTTACACTCTTGCTAAAGAAAATGACCTTTGTACTTTTGCCAAAGAAATTCAGCCTTTGGCATTTTTGTATTCATCAAGATAATTATGTTGGACATTTTATCTGAAACAATTTCCTTAAAGAAATTGGACTTAACATTTTTCCAAAGGAAATGAATTTTGTTGGGATTTTTGTGTTACCAAATGCCCAAAGGGCAAGTGCCCTTTGGAATTTTTTCTGTGGACAAAATTCTGAAACAAATAAAGACTTTACATTTTTTTTGACATAATGTAATTCTTGCAAACATTTTATCCATGGAAAAATACCCAAAGGAAATAGACCTTAAAATTTTTTTCCATGGACAAAATGTCTAATAGAATTACTCCAAACTTTTTGAATAAACATTTTGGCTGAAACAAAATAAAACTTTGCCCTTTTTTTTTAAACTTCCTAATTCTTTCAGGCTTTTTTTCACAGATAATTTGCCCAACAGAAATAATTCTTTGAAAATTTTAAGTGAACAAAAATCATGAAGACTTATTTTTGTTGAGAAAAATGTCCAAAAATAATCAAAAACCCTACGTATTTATAAATATTAATTAAAGACTGAATTAAGACTTAGTTAATTTAACACGAACTTGACCTTTTGGTGAACATTTTAAGAAAAAAATAAGACTAAGGACTTAGGCATCTTATACTCAATGTGGGCTAGACTTAGGAATTCATATTTGATAAGGGCCCAATTGCTTCAATGAAATTTTTGGCACTAGCACTGGCTCTTGCCTATGGATGCATACCCCCTGTAGGTGTGCAAAAAACCCCAAAATGTCAGACCATGTTCTAATTTATTGGTTTGTAGAGTCAAGACTTAGTATTTTACCAGTAATACTCATGAAGTTTCAACAAAATAAGACAAAAATAATAAAAATAGATCAAGAGGATCTATAAATAAACACATAATATAAACATGAAAGGTAAACTATATAAACAAGTCCCAAAGTAGAGGGGCAACAAAGTGACAAAACAATAAAAGGACAAAACACTATACAATTATGTACTTAGTTGTAGATGGACTCAATCTAGGAAGTGCTTCAAATTTATGCCATTGACTGACATCTCGAGTATTTGACTATCCAGGTCTTTGAATAAGAAAGTGTGTTCCCCAATCTAGCAGTCTATGGAATAGGGACCCATCTACAAGGCATCAAATTTTCCATGCTTCCTTTTCTCCTCATGCCTGTTGTCCCAAAGTAGAACTAGATCACTTACTTGGAAGGTTATTATATTGACCTTCTTGTCAAATATTTTCTTTATATTTTCCTTGAACTTGAGTTGTCTTTCATGAGCTTGTCTTCAAATTTCATCAATCTCAATAATCTAGTTCATCCTATTCTCATAGTGGTTGATTAGCTTATCATCTTCTAGTTACTTCATGAGTTGATAGGTAGGAAATTGCAAATTCATAGGGGCAAAACTAATTGAGATACATAAACATGCTCAAAATGGCTTTTGCCTGTAGCTTTCTTGGGCATTATCCTATCATCCCACAAAGAAAATTTTAGTTGTTCACCCCACTTATTATTATTTTATTTCAATGTTCGTCTAATGATTTTGAGTAAGTTATTATTACTAGATTTTGCTTGTCCATTCCCTTGAGCATTATAGTTAGAAGCATAGGTCAATTCAATCCCATATTATTTACATAATGCCACTAAAGGTTTGGCTTTGAAGCTCATGGAATTATCCACAACTATCTTGATAGGCACACCAAATTTATAAATAATCTGATTCAACAAAAAATACATAACTACCTAGTGTGTTGCTTTCTTTGTAGGGATCACTTCAACCCATTTGGTGAATTAATTTTTTGAAAATAGTATCCATATATGTCCAACACTTGATAAATCAATAATTTATCCACTAAAATCCATTCCCCATTATCAAAATGGGCCTTCAATTATCATAGGTTGTAAGGGAAAAGAACCTGAAGATTTTGTCCTCCTAATAAAGTGCTAGATTTTTTTGTATTTTCTAACTTTAGAGTAACATATTTAAATAATAATGGTCACCAATAACCATCTCTCAAAATTTTATGACATTTAAATTTATGTGTAAAATGGTTATCACAAACTCCACTATTGAAGTCTTCAATTAGGTCAGTAGTCTATTCTTCCAACACACACCTTAAGAGAACCCCATCTAGATTATTCCATGCTAGTCCATTCTCAGTCAAGAGGTATTTTTGAGAAACAAGATTAAGAGTTCTCCTTTGATTTTTATCCAAGTCAGGGGGATAATTCAAATTTTAAAAGTTGTAAACAATATCTCTATACCATGAAGATATGTTAAATCAACTCAATGAATCATCAACATTAAAAACAATAATGTTTATCTCAACAATTTTCAAATAGGTATCAACCATAAGATTGACTAGACCCATCAATTTCACTAACTTGGTGGTCTGAATATTCATTTCATACTCTTGTAACTTATTGACCCACCTACATCTCTTTCTAGATACCTCAGTCTGAGTCAAGATGTCTTTCACCATGGTATGTGGGACATAAGCAATAATAATTGAACTTAGAATATAATGCATAAATATTATAACATCTTTTAAGATAGAGAAGTATAGATTTTCCATGATGGTATATTTTAGTTTAAGACCTTGCATAGATTTTCTAAAGAAAGCTATGGGTTTCTCATGGCCTTCATTCTTTTTCAATAGGATAACATCAATAACATTATATGATGAAAAAGAAAATATCTAGAATGGCTTTGTGTAATTCGCATTGGGCAAGATAGGAATAGACTTTAAAGCTCCCTTGATGTCATTGAACACTTGCATGACCTTCTCTTCCCATTTTATGGTTTGGTCCTTCTTCAACATAGACATGAGAAGCAAAAAAATCTATGCAACATTTGACACAAACCTCTTTACAAAGTTAATTTGTCTAAAGAAAGACTAAATTTCTTTCTTGGAATATGGGATAGGCACTTTGTCAATGGATTCAAATGTCTCAAGATCAATCATGACACCATCCTTAGAAATTATATGTCTTAGAAACTTATCCTTTTGTATTCCAAAGTGGCATTTATTTAGATTAAGTGAAATGTTAAACTCCTTGTATCTGATCAACATGTTTTCTAGATGCTCCAAATGTTCTTCTCTAGTCTTGGAGTACATAGTAATGCCATCCTAATAAATAACTATGAACTTGTTAATTATCCCTATAAAAGCAATGTCTATAGCTTACTGGAATGTTACACTAGTATTCATCAACTTAAAAGGCATCCTCATATATACATATGTGCCCCAAGGCATATTGAACATAGTCTTGGATCTCTTAGATTCCTTCACCATAACCTATTTGTATCCTTAGAAATAATCTAATATGAACATCTTTGATCTAGTAACACTTTGTAGTAGGTTTTCCATATTGGGTAAGGGATAATTATCTCTTAAGTAAGCTTTGTTCAATTTTTTTAAATCCACACACAAGTGGATGTCACCATTATTTTTAGGCATAGGAACTAAGTTCTCCACCCATGACAAATACTTGATGGGATGAATTATTCCACCATCCATCAAATTATTTAATTCACCCCTCATCTTGGTGGCCAAGATGGGGTCAATAGGTCTTTATTTCTGCCTAAAAGGCTTGTTGTTAGGTTGTAATGGGATGACATGCTAGAATAAATATTCCCTATATTCTTTCAACTCAAAATAAGACCATGCTAGATAATCCTGGTACTTCCTTAATAGTTGCATATAAGATTTCTTCTTAGTTGCAATTAGGTGAGTACCTGGCCAAGCCTTTCTTATATTTTTATGATAACCCAAATCAAACTCAGTCATGTCTTTTGATATTAATGAATCTATTGATTTGATTATATCAAATCCATAAAAAGATGCCTCTAGACTCACCAATCCCCTAAGGAGCACGTTTGTCTTTAGATAAATAATGTCCTTCTCAAATATGGTTTCTATCCCATTACAAACCTGAACCATAGATCCAAGTATATGATCTTATCATGGAACTCAACTTCATAATTGTGAAACCTCTTAATCTGATCATCATCATCAAAATCCTATTAATGATGAACATTATCTAGGATTAAGGGCCAAATAAACACCTACAACTGATACTGATAATGAGGGCTCATATTTTCAATATCAAATTGAGAACCTAAACCTACAAGTTTGTTAGATTCTTTTTTAAAACTACTATCATGATAACAAATATTAAATGCATAAAAAATTCAAACAATTCCCAAATAACATTATGATATTATTTCAACCTTTTATTCTTGGTGTTATGAGTATTGTGGATATGCTTAACCACTAACTCAAAATTTCCCTTAACAATCAAACTTTTAGTTCCATTTTTGTGAGCAATCCTTAAACTAAGCAAGAGTGCCTCATACTCAGTAGTATTATTCATGTAGTTAAAGGACAACTAAAAATAAAACATAAAGCATTTACCATTAGGGGCATAGAAGATAACCCCAACTCCATTTCCAATATTGGAGCAAGCCCCATCATAACACATATTCCAAACAACACCTTCTTTATTAGATTCAACATCAATAATAACTCTAATCTAATTTAGGACACCTAGGGACATCACATTGTAGGAAGCTCTAGAGTCAAACATACAATTATGAATAATCAGACCATTAATCAGCAAGGTTATGTCAAATGGATCCATATTTAGCTAATTTTCTACAAGTGAAGTCCCCAAATAGACCTCAAAAGTGGGTTCAGTAACCTCATTTGATTATTCATCATGTTTGGGGTAACTCAATTTAATTTACAAATGACTTCTCACCAATTTCCAAGTATTCAAATTCCCTCTTCCTTGTTCATTTATTCTTAATAATTCAATAGGTGGCGTAATGATTTTTATTTGATTCAACACTTGGACCATATCACATATGCTATACTAAGGAAGGGCTAATGTAGTGGAAGGGTAACAACACCTTTAGCTAGAATACATTCACTCAATGTCTAAAGTGGAGTAAGCTATGATGGATTTGAATCTTTAATAATAGCCTTAAAGGGTATATTTTGTTTAAACTCATTATCACCCTTAGAGAAATTAGATAATATGGGTGCCCTATTCTTGGTTGGAGAAATTATTGGCTTAAAAATTTGGGAAATAAGAACTGGTTTGGAAAATTTAAGGACTATTGTAGCTTTCTTACCATCCTTACATGCATCCCCTGCCTTTGGATTTATAGGGGTAGTGTCTTGAGGAGTACTAAGTTGATATTTGCTTCTTAAGTGATACTCCTCTTGGGCATTTACTGTATTAATTAGTAGCTACTTGTCATCAACTAATGGAGCCCCCCATTATATTTTTTGATCAGCATAGATCATAATAAATCAAAATAAAAAGTGGGTAATTTATATGCTTATGCCATATTAACATCATAAGCAAATTCAAGAGTCAGGACACTTACTTTCTCAACTACACTCCAAAATTAATTAAAAATATTATTACTCAACAATTCCATGGAGGTAGTCATCTCACTTTGAGGGATTTCACAGTTGAATATCAAGATCTATTATCACATGATGCAAACTCAAGTTCACCCACATCTTCATCAATTGGTTTAGTTGTATCACATGGGGGATGTGGAAGGAAGCACTTATCACACTAATTAATACCAATGTCAAAATTCATAGCATTTACCTTAGCATTTAAAGGATCAGGCACTTCTTTACTAGCCACTCTATTGTGATTTATTTCTATTCTTTCTTCATGTGCAGGCCTCTTCCCTCTATCATTATCTTAATGGTGTAAAGTAAGCCTTCCTTATGCTTGATTTGGATTTGGATCCCTTTCTTGACTGTTAAACACATGAGGGATCCCTTTTTTAGTTCTAGTTAACTTTTAGGACATTTATTTGATAGTAGAGGCCAAATTTTTGATAGTCCCCTCCAAATTGGTTGTCTTTATAGACTGTGTCTTTTTTAGATTGAATAATTTTACATCAACCCACTTGTTCATGAGCTTTCCCACAACCTTAATATTATTCTCATTTTTTATGGCCATATTAAATGCCAACCATAGGTTAGTGGGATCCTTATCCCTCAATTAGTACACAACCTTCTTATCAAATGCATCATATTATTTTATCAAGCATGTTGTATCATTGGGCCTAATGTTCTTAGGTAATCGCATCATGGTCTTGTTGAAAAATGTATTAAATTCATGCACACACTAGTTAGGATTCTTTTTGATATTTTGAAACTTATCCAAAAGAAACCTTGGATTAATCTTAGTACCATACTGAATTTTAAAAACATTTTACATCTCTTCCCATGAATCAATGCATCCATTGGGAAGATAGTTGAGCCACTCATGAGTATCTTCTTTTAGCAGGTGCACAAACAACTTGATGCATAAATCCTCATACTCAACCTCATGATCTTTAATAATATTATGAAAATACCTCAAGTGCTAATCAACACTCACTACATTGCTCCCTTAAAACTTTAGAAGGCATTTCCTTCATTTGGGACTTCATTAGGATAGCCTGAAATTTCATCAAAATTAATAGGCCTAAATCTTGGAACATGAAATGTAGGACACTCATTATCATCTTGGTCCCTATGCCTTATAATTGGTTCAATAAGAGGTTCAAGAATAAATGTCAAAGGGATATGAGGGGGTGAATGAGGCAGACCTAGTAGATCAAACTTGGTAGAAGATTTATATGGATGAGAAGGAGTTGGGTAATACACAGGACTATATGTTTTAGATTTTTTAGGGGAGATATGATAGTCCTCAATAATGGGAGGGTCAACAAAGATTTCAATATTATCAAAATCTTGACATCCCTTAGCATCTGAACTTTTCCCTTCAATAGGCCTCCAAACCTATCCCCTTCTCCTTAGATGAATAATTAAAAGAGTGATGAGTTTATTTGATGGATCACCTTTGAAGGATGATCTTAGTCCTTCCAAATTTTCAAATAATAAAATACTCAAATCTGAAAGTTAGCAAATATAATTTGAAACTAGGCACTGGTCCTCTTGAAACTAGATTATAACATGGACTTATCACTAGAATCAAAATTTTAGAATATAATAGTTGATAAGCTTTTGTGATACATGCTGAAATTAAACTTGTTAAATCTTAATGAGATAGAAAACAAAGACACTAAAATTTTTAGAATAATGTTTAAAAGAAAAAAAACACCTTCCAACATGCAATCTAAATCAACCCTATACAGAAACATAGTAGAAGTCAATTATCAAGCATTAAAAACTCCTGACACATCCTCAATGGAGTGTTACAAAATTTATGGCCTATATGGTCAAACTAGTGTAGTAACAATAGAGAAATTCATAACATGAAATACTTAATATCTCTCTACAAGAGTCCCCAACAACACATAAGTAATAAATATTTTAGTTCAGTTCCCAACAATAGTGCTAATAAAGTGTTGGTTCTCAGTTGTACACCTTTTACATTTGGCCTTAAACACTTGAGTAAAATGGAAAAAAATGATGAAAACCCATTAGTATGTCATTTTATCCAAGGAAGGGTTTGTCATCAAGATTAAATTAAACACAAATAATGATCAAGAGGAACCTACAAAGGGTATGGTCAAATCCTTACTACTTCTAGCTCTACCTGAACCAAGATGAGAAAACCTAAGGGGTAGTTTACTCACATGGAGATATTCTATAATTTAACCACCATGGGGATTTTTGGCATAAGGAACAAATATGACTAGGGCACAACCAATTTTGCACACCTCACCTATCAAGGGTTGTCACATGAAAGCCATAAATGCTCTAAGTCATATATAAGCTACTAAAGATAGATGGGAAAGAGACTACACTCTTTATCCTAAAAAATGTTTAACAAAAAAGGGGCTGAATAAAAGAATGAAATGATAGGATTTTAAAGCACAAACTACAAATGCATTTCAAATATGTAGGATCTCATGCATTTGTAAGGTAAATAACACTTATAGTATGTAAAGGGTGTATTATTTGTAGGGTAGGATAAGGTAAGAAAAATTAGATGATTAAAAGGAAGGAGGGTGGTGTATTGGTGGTTTTCAAACAATAAGGTATCTTATAATATTTTAAAACAATATTACTTACCAAAGATGTAGAAAAAACTTCAAGTGCAAGATAATGGTAAATACCTAATGATCCCTAAGAGACTAGAACATACACTGAAACTAATATTTCAAATTATTTTCCTTACCAAATCCATAAACATAGGGTGCCCTAAAAATTTATTTAACAACTTATCTTGAATTAATGTAGAAAGTGTTTATAATATAAAACTATGCTCAAAATGACAACCAATAGTGAGCACAAACCCAAATGTCCAATTAGTAATTCTTGAAAATCATGTCATTGCACTTCATTTAGAGGAAACAACAAAGAACCATAATCATTTTCATTAACTTGAAAATAAATATTACACACATCAGCATTTGAAAATGCTACCATGGGGACAAGCATGGTGAGATTGCTTTTTTGACAATGAAGACATAAACATGCTCTTAAAGCTCACTAATGTCTATATAGCTGCAACCACCTTAGCGAGGGAGATAAAATATATGCACAAAAAAATTATCTCATAAACTTATTTTTATAACCTATACTTAGAGAAAAGGAACACCAAAATATAATGACCAAGAATAACCTTTAAACCGAGGATAATCCCTCTATTTATACATTTTCAAAATCTAGGATCATGGATTGCAATTATCAAAATTATAAAACAAACTTTCAAGTCTACTAATATGATTACATGTGGAAAATACCCTTGTCATGCTTAAAATATTAATCCATTTACAAAGAAAAAAATAACTCTAACTTCCTATACAAATAATTATGAAGAATGCAATAAACTCTTTGATCTCTTGTCTAGAAATGCTTTCACATGAGCTAGAAGGAGAATATTCATGGTAGAGGGCTGAACAGAACATTTATCATCATATAAAACTACCTAAAGATACTCTTAACCATAGGGTAGAAGGAGAAGAATTTTTTGAGTGGCCAAAAAAACTATTTATATTTATTTGTAACTGCCTAAATATGCTCTAAGAAAGTTGATTGGATAGTTGGAACCTCCTGGCCAATTCCCCTTCCCTTTATGCATGCCATGGAATAACATGCTCTTGCAATGATGGAATGGGAATATTTTGGATACATGTCTAATATTTTGGATACATGTCTACTTGATATATCTTCTATGGATTGGCCCACTATGGATTTTCAAACTTCTAATATCTCTCACATGGAGGAGCTTGGACAAGCACAATAAAGAAAAAATGCAAAATACTTAGGTTATTTTCAAATTTTACTTTTGGTTCGATCTTATTTTTTATATTTTGAATTTTAGGTCTTCCCTCATATTTATTTTGATACAAAAATGCATTAATTTTAACCTTTTGATCACCATGCCTCATTTACACTTTTGCTAAGTCAACCTCCTGTAAGTAGTGAAAGATCCACCAACTAACTTACACAGGGTCCCATTGTTGACATATATACTATTGTGGCATTGTCATGTCATTTTTTTCATTAAATTGAAACATGATCATCTAACTTAGGACATGTGTCATTGTGTTATTAGCTCTTGATCCCTTTGAATAGTCCATCTCAATTCACATAATTAGATCTATATGTATAGATTGATGCAGACCATCAATCTTGATTTAAAAGACCAAGTGCTATTAGTTACTTGCTATCTTTGGCCCTAAGGTCATACTACTTGACAGATCCATGGGATCTCTATATCATGCTTTGTCAGTCCTATCAAGCTAATGTGCTCTTGTAAAGTGGCAGTCCTGCATTCATTCTAGGCTTTTTTGAAAAGCCCATTCTCATTGTTTACCATTGGATGATTCTCACCTGAGCAAACATGAACCATTGGTTTTCTAAAGAATCTCAATATTTAATCTATGACATGAAACTTTGCCATGTGTCTCCTCTACACCTACTAATAAATTTATTGAAGAGTCCATCATCATCTCATGCCATTAATCTCATTTGAATGGATCAGGTGCAGACCATCAATCTTTATCTAGCTCATTATAGTTGTGATAAATGTCATTATCATGTCTCCATAGATGGTCTTAAACTGATTTGACTCTATACTTTTCATCGAATCTAGTTTGGGCAAAATAATACATTCTTTCAGATCATGATCTAAGGGATAAATCATTATTAGCTACTATCTGTAGTTGTCCCCAAGGATGTGCCATTTGGGAACCCTATGGGCTTCTTGTGTACCTTGAAATAGTCTATATTTCTTTGAGTGACATCATGATATGTGAAATCACCTTGTTAGATCTCTATCCCTGTTAGACTGTCAACTATCCACTTGTATCATTGTATCTTTGTAACATGCTCAAACTTTATGCCCTATGAGCTTGACACTTATGCAATTCAAAAATTTCATTCGGGACTTTTCTCATCAGGTTTTTTATCTTCAAAATTCCTACTCCAAAACAATCTTACTCTTTTGGCCCTTTATCTATGGCATTTTACTCAAAAATATTATTCAATTTGTCCATAGCAATCTGGTCATTGAAATAATTATTTCAAACATTTTGTCCATGGCAATTTGGTTGAGATAATTATTTTAGACATTTTGTCCAAAATAATTTCCTTGAAGAAAATAAGCTTTACACTTTTAAAATGACCTTTGTACTTTTGCTAAAGAAATTGAGCCTTCAATATTTTTGTCTTAACTAGGATAATTGTTTTGGACACTTTGTTTGAAATAATTTCCTTGAATAAATTAGACTTAACATTTTACCAAAGGAAATGAATTATGTCAAGTTTTTTTGCAGGAAAAATGCCCAAAGGGCAAGTCAAAATTTTTATAGCAGATAAAAAGTTTCAAACAAATAAAGACTTTACATTTTATCGATACAATGCAATTCTTTTAGACATTTTATCTATATCAAAATTCCCAAATAAAATAGACCTTCAGACTTTTTACTGCTGATAAAATGTCCAACAAATTCCTCTAGATTTTTTGTACAAACATTTTGGCCAAAACAAAATAAGACTTTGAACTTTTTTTGAAACTTTATAATTCTTTCAAGCTTTTTTGTCATGAACAATTTTCCCAATGGAAATAAGTCTTCAAATTTTTTGAATGAACAAAAATCCTAAAGACTTATTTCCTTAATAAAAATTTCCTAACAAAAAACCCAAAAACCCTAAAGGCTTTATACACATTAAGTAAAGACTAAATTAAGACTTCACAAATTTAACATGAACTTGACCTTATAATGAACATTTGAAGACATAAATTGGGATAAGGATTTAGTCATCTTATACTCAACTTGGGATGGACTTATGAGTTCATACTTGACAAGGATCTAATTTCTTCAGTGAAATTTTGGGTACTAATACCTTCTAGTCCCTAAAATAATTTATATCTAGGTTGCAGCCAATGCTTGTTTAGAACATAACACAGTTGAGGGTAAACTCAAGCAATAGCTTGAGAAAAGTGAAAATTTGAATATTTGAGGTTTATTTACTTAATTCCCATATCCAAATTTATGAAAGGAATTATAATATGCATGGCATTAATGAATAGGCATGGGTTCCCTTGTTAGACATCATTTTGATCTCTGCTAAAATTTTGGCACTCGATAAATTTATTAGTGTCAGGGTTAGGGCATAGATGTTAAACATTGATGAAAGGCCATCTGATGGGAATTTTATATGAATTCCTATGTAGTGGATGCAATTATGGGAATAATTCATGAAACCTTTGGATAACCCTAGGAAGCATCTGCAAAATATGTAAATAATAGGGTCTATGTTGATTATTCTATACTACATTTTTATAGGTTTAGATAGGAAATAAATAGAATTATCAAAGGCATATACCCTCAATTTTACCAATACATTTATGGGTTCCCCAAGCCTAACTCTATAATAACATAAGAATAAGAATTAAAAAAATGGGATACTATTAGTATTATCTAGATTGCACTATAGTTAAGATAAAGGGAACTAGGGCACCTCTTTTGAATTCACCTCACAATGTTCCTAACAAGGTGATAGAGTAAGATATATCCTATCAAATATATAATAGTCTGGATGAGGATATTGGTATCAAACACCAAGGCTACTACCATAATACTACTATGAGCATCATTTGGATTCAATATTCATTGAGGAGACACCTCAATTCAATTGATAAGATCAAGGCCCATAATAGTTTGAATAAAACACAATATCAAGATTGGGATATTATATATAGAGGCAATAAATATATCCATGACCTTAGGAAAAAGTGAGTTCACATTCCCTATGGTCATAAAAGTTTTTAACGTGATCAAATTTTCATCAATGGTAAAGATGATTCAAAGGTCTATAATCACATGAATCATCATAAAATGCTAATGATAGTGGCCTAGGAAATCCAATATGATCCTTCAATCGCTATAGAATAGGAAAAAAATAGTGGAGGAGGAAAACAAAACCACAAACCATCAATATCCCTAGACTTAATGTTAATCATCACTAGATCATGGTTGTTCTTCCTCTCCACAACAAGGATAAGTTATCCTATTAGATAAATATGCCATTAAAGGGGAGATGGATCCTTATATTATGAATAACATCCTTTAAGGACTCTCAACCCCTCAATCAATAGATATAATACGTCTCCCCATAATAATTATAATGATACCACCTCCTACATATGGATAAACATGAGAAAATTTTCAGCACCTTTACCTCCCTTTACCATAATTTAATAAGTCTTCCTTCATTTTTTTATATTTTTTTTCCTACTTTACCACCTGTAGTTTCAATTCCTTCACCTCCTAACCCTTACTCCATTTTCAATTCACCTTCATATGCTGAAGACCCTTCATCTTCCATTCCACCCATTTTAGGGAAACACCTTATTTCTACTCATTCAACCATTGTTACTTATAATATAAATCCCAAGACTCCTCTTGAATCTCTTCAAAACTCGTAGATGGAAGAAATACATACTAAGGATATATTTATCAAAGTTGTCCCTCTATATAAAAAATCAGAGGAGGAAAAGGAGATATAAAAAGAAGAGGTAAGATAAATGGATCCTATCCTAGTGTTGGATAGCAATGAAGGAGAATGGTAATCTAAAGAAGAATGGTTATCTAAAAATGTCACAAAATTTTTTGAGTAAATATATGAAGAGGAAGAAAATGAATCTAGAGATACAAAATTATTAGAAGATGGTGAAGTGGTAGAATGAATTAAAGTAATAGATACAAAAGCTCAAAGAGACGTAGGTCAAGAAAAGAATAATTCATTAGATACTAAATTATTAAAAGAAGATAAGGCATTGGAATTAGATGTAGATTCTTTATTGAAAGAATCCCCTTATTTAGGAATTACTCATGAACCTATGACCATAAATCTAAGTTCCTCTTTTGAATATACTATTGTGAAATCATCCAGTCCAATAGATACATCAAATTCTAGTCAAGAAAAATATATTATTACCAAAGAATAAAGGAAATATTAGAATAAGGTAGTGTCTTCTTTCACTCCTTCCATTACAATTATAAATACTTACATGGTTAATGTGTCATTTACTAGTCCAATTTCTACTGCCATTTATCCATAAGAATTATCATAGAAATATTATTTAGAAACCAAGACATTATATGCCCATGCTTGTATTGATCAAACTAGGCCATAAACCTATGATTATTTAGTTATTTCAACCACTACCTCAATAATGATCAAACCCCAAGACCCCAATAAGAGAGTTATTTTTGAATATTTGGTAACTATTTCAATTTTTTATCCTAGAGCACCACGTAAGCCATCTACCTAATTAGACTTGTCTAGCCCTCAGTCTACTCAAACTGAGTCTTCCAAAATGACTATCTCAAAGACTCTAGGGTAGACTATGTGGTAAAAAATACTCCTTATATAGATATCTCAGAATGGAGCAGGGTCAGTCAACACCCTCTTTAGTTGCCTATTTAAATAATTACCTCCAAAATTCCACCAATATTCATTCCACATTCCACCTCTACATAGGCCACTCAAACCAAAGAATAATTACAACTCATTGTCCTTTCTTAGGTCAAAGAGTCTCAAGAGTAGAAAAAGGATAGAATGTGCCTGGTCATTATAAAATGTCCAAAGATAAGCATATGTTTTGATAAGAAAAGTGGTACCATACAGAGTGTGAGGAAGAGAAAGATAGTGGACATGAAAGGTGAAGAAATAATATTAGAGTAAAGGGATAATTTATTTCCCTTGGTAAATAAATATAAAAAGAACCCCAATGACCCTAATGAATATGCACACAATTTTTTCTCTTTTGTGGATACAACAAGGGAGTATATGAAATAAATGTACATGAGTCAAGAATAGTCCAAATAAAGACTCATGTTGAGTAAAATTATTCAATACCTAATAAAAATAATATAAAATGTTTTGAGTTCAATAAATAAGTTATACGACATCATGAACAATATAAGGACTTCTAGGGGTGAGTCCCAACCTCAATGGGGAAGGGTGATAAATTTTATAGAACTAATTAAAATATTTGGAAAATTGGATTAACTTCTTGATATCATATGCCATATATAATTCCTAAATCACACAAACCTAATGACTACCTAAGAAGATTTATTGAATTTAAATTATGTGTTTCCTAGAAGAGACATTGCTTATAATTGCACCAACGTGTGAAAGCCCTAGTAGCAGAGTTTATTAATCAATAAAAAGATGCTATAATTTTTTTGAGAGATATGAGAGTCATGAATGTGATTACCATTATAGGTAAAATAATGAATATACATAATTATGAGGGATTACTTACAACATCTTTATAGAGATTCAAGGCCGAAGTTGAGGGCACTACGTATAAGACTAATGAATAAATTTTATAATTGATTAATTTTGCTAAAGAAAAAGTGATTAAGGTAGAGGGTCTCAAATCTAGATTTAAAGATTCAAAAATTGATCAAAAAAGGATAATAGATGAAATCACATGAATATTCAAGCCATCCATGCTTAATTTTAGTATTATTAATGTTGAGTTTGACACTACATATGCCTTATATGAATAACTTAAGGTTTTTAAAAAAGTTGTTATTAACACAACATATAACACACCTATAGGCACTCAAATTCAAGTGGTAGTTCTTATATAATTTCATATTTCTACTCATCCCACTAGTTTTATTCAAGAAATGACTATTTCCACATCACTATCAGTTGCCACTTTAGCTAGTTCTTCACATGCTTTACTTTAGACTGCTTCTATTACTATGACAATCATGTCGATCCCTTAGTTTTTGGGTGGTGTCAAGATGACATCGTACTTAAATATAAATATATGTGTTTTGATGTACTTTATTTTTAGAAATATTAAGCTCTCCATTCTATATTTGATCATATGTGTATTTATATTGGGAGAATAAAATAGATAGTAAAGCTATGCATGATATTCTTAGACTTTTGTGTATTATGTATTTAGTTATTGACTATATGTATTTTGTCTTATCCTCCATGAATTTAAATAGATATAAGATGAATTTTATCTTCTTTTGGTACCAAAGTATGAAAAGGATATGAATAGTTAGAGACTATAAATGACTATAAAAATGTATGTTTGTATGAAGAAGAGAGTTCAACCTTATTAAGATCAATATAGACTATTTGGTTATGGTTGTCTGTAGTGTTTCTTATGTTTGTTCCTTGTGTGCATTATCATGTTTCATATTTGGTTTATTCCTATCTAAATTACTTCAAATGTTTTGTACACATTAATTAAGTATTAATTGATGTTAATTCTTATCAAATACACAATAATTCATCTCTATTATGATTCTATTTTTCCTATTAAATATGAATTCTATGCACTATCTTATGCACTTGAATAATATTTAGATATATTCTTCCTTAGCATGTTCTAATGTATTAAGAACCTCTTCTAACAATGCTGTGGTGAGTGTGGATAAATTCATTCCAGAGGAAACTATGCTAAGATGGTTATCAAGGTAATGAGACATTGAAACATGGTTAGACCAAAAAGTATGGAATTTCACAGAAGAAGAATCTAAGAGGACTGGTCTTACCATAAGTGAAATTATTCAAGACCACATCTATGGAGAGATATATGAAATTTTTTGGTGTGAATTACCTAAACTACTAACTAACTAGCTGACAAGATTGGAATACTATTGCTTAAATCCCATAACAAAATAAATAATTACCTAGACTAAAGAGAAGATATACCATTTGATAAAACTAGAAACTGATTGGATAAGAGAAATAGAATACTGGGTTGCTACCACTATATATGGTTATATCACTGAGTTTTTATTATAAGGATATATAACATTTGAATCTATGCAGGACCATTTTTCCTGAGGAATTAGAGGAAAATTTTTACAATGACTACCTCTCCTGATAAATATATTGGTTGTGGATAAGGCCATGGTGCCTACTCTAGCCAATATGGATTAGTAACTTTAGGAGTATAGGGTTATGTGCACCATGATGGTGAATGATGGTTATATGAGTCAGTGAAGCTTGAACCTAAATCTAGAATGAAGACACAAGGGAAGAAGAGTCACAAGAAAAGTCTAGATTTAGAATGAGAACTATGACAATAGAAGAGATGGAATAAACATTAGAATACCTAGATAGCTATGAGTAGAGGTAAGAGTAATAGTATATTAGATGATGATGAAGTGAAAATATGTGATAATCAAGAGGATGAATGAAGAATGAAGAAAGAGGAAGATGAATGCCTATAAATAGAGTGAAATGATGAAGAACAAGATGAAGATGAGATGTTCGAAGAAGAAGGAAAGAATAGTTTAGAATTAAAACAGATAAATGATAGATGTATTGCATAACTAAAATAAAGGGTATTGATAGAAAAAGAAGAATTATATAAAAAGGTAGAACACAGTCATAAGTTAAATGTAGGTTCAATCATAGAATAAAAAGAAGTCATAGGAAAGAAACATTCATCGAAAGAGCACATGTCCTTGTAGCCCAATATTTTATATTATAATATAAGTTTCATCTAAAAATATAGGAAGATAGTAGTTAGGAAGGACTATTATCTAAGCATGTGAATCATTATGGTGATGAAATTTAAACTAGATCAATTAGAAAGGCTTTGAAGGCCATAGGACTAGTGGAGATAGATCAAAGAAAATAAGGAAACATAGACAAAGAAAGTATGCATGATAACTCTCTTGGTGTAGAAATTAGTTTTCAAGTAGGATCACCTAAAATGAAACATCCTCTAATAACATCTATGCATCAAACTCCATCCATAACAATTAACATGATGGGTCATCAAAGAGGATTCGTAAGCTTAGCCATATATGATGGGTCTATAGATCTTGAACAATACCTAATAACTTGCAAGATGAGATGGAAAGATAAGGGAGTCACTAATAAATTTTTCAAAAAGTGCAAGCTAGTAGGAGCACTAGTTGGAAGAGCACTTGAATTCACAAATGCAATATGCTACAAAAGTAGATGTTAGAGCTCTGACCTTATAGGTAGAATAGATTGAGGATTATGGAGAATCCCTTATTGCTAATTCTAAGATTGAAAATACATTATGGGATTTCATGAAAATAATGGAGCAATATCATCAGGCAGATAAGCCTAAATTAAATTATAGTGTATGGAGTGTAGAAAAGAAAGACATCATAGAAATGATTGTCCTAAAGTCAAGACAAAATTTTGTGAACTCTTTTGAGTAATGAGTCATGCCACAACATAGTGTCATATCTTACAACAATATATCAAGAGTCTTCAAAATTTATATTATAACTTATATAAATCAAAAAATCATGATGAAAAGAACTATAGGGATTTACAAGAGCTCAAGGAAGGAATCACCAAAAATGTATTCTCCATCACTATGAAATAGATGTCCTCAATAAAATAAGTGACCCTAGGCTCAAAGGTTGATAAAGGTTGTGTGACCCAAACAGGTCCATAATGGATTCCTAGTTCATCATAATATGATATTCATGGTTTGGTTAGATGAATCCCTCCACCAAATTGGACACCTCCATTTCAGTAGTACCAATATGTAACTCCCTAGAGCTCAATAATAACACAACAATAACAAATGAGTTTCACCCTACCATTTTCACAATAATAATTCAAAATTGGAGATAATAATCAACAAAATCAACATTAGAACACTACGTAGTAACAAGGAGGGTATAGAGGTGGATATCAATCCAACAAAGAAGGATCTCAAGGTGGATAAAAAGGAGGATACCAATGAGGTAGAGGGAATAATTATCAATGGACTCCTCTTCAATGCTACATATAGAGAATACAATCATGTCTTAAAAAATTTCCTAATAAATCCTTAATTCCAATCATACTACACATATTCTATAATCTTTGATTAGCATGACACAAAAGGTTGCGCCATATTAGAGAAGCAAAGAAAGGGCAAGGTCACCCAGAATGTGAATATCGTGAGTGCATGGTGAAAAAAAATTCATTATTGAATTTTTTACATGATAATAACACATATAAGGAGGTTTTCCTCTACTTGAAATGCTTTAGGATCAAGAAATCCAAAAATATAAACAAGATAAATACCTAGATCTAGCTATAGAAAAAGGCCTCATGTATGAAGTTACACAAATGTTGAAAAACATACAACATCAAGACATAACTAAAGGAGATGTTGAAGCAATAGATTCACAAATGTATGGATAGATCATGCACATTATGTGCCAATATGGAGTCATCACTACACTCACAGATCTTCTAAAACTTCTAAGCACACTACACAATGAAGATATCTCATAAAACATCACAAACCTGTTACATAATCTATTAGAGTGTGCAAAACATGGAAAAAAAATAAAGAGAAGTTTGTCTAGTATGTAAAAACAAAGAAGCTTTGGGATGTCGATGCATGCATCAACATTTAGTTTACTGGTTACATGATTCTGAATGCTATATTTGATTTTGGTAGCATAGTCAATATGATTCCTAGGTCTACATGGGAAGCCATTGGATGACCAATTGTGAGTTAGAACCCAATAACTTTGAGCTTAACTAATTATGAAAGGATTGAGCCTATTGGTAAATTAGAAGATGTGGAGATAAAAGTTGTATTACCAACACTATGAGGTGACTTTTAATTCATCAACATGAAAACTACAATAAGACATTACCCTACATTGATAGGTAATAAATGGTCATATGATGGTTTGATTAATATCAACACTATGTAGAATCAATTATAAGAACACTAAAGAGATAAATTTATTATCATTCCTATGAATAGATTGCATAAGACTTATATAATTATAGCTAAACCAGATTCTCCACATGTTGCATAAGAAACTAGTTAGATGAAAGTGAACTTTGAGGACAATCCAAATTCTCTACGCATAACTAAAGACATAATCACTTCTCATTCAATAACTAAAGACATCATAATAATGGAGGCCCAAAACAGTGGTTGTGTAGCCCTTGGCAAACTAGTTTGTCATCAAAGAATGTGTGTCTATGTCTGAAAAATCCCCTACTCAATCAAAAGTTGACTTCCTCTATCAGAATAACAACCACATGCAAGATTATATAAATCCAACTAGGGAAGGCACTTTTCCATGGGAAATAGTTTTGTTTTTCAGTGGTGACTCAAACACACATATCCTCAATTAGGATCGAGGTGATCATGAAATCTAGCCAATGTGAATGGTCTTTAAGAAAAAATGATAACTTCTTATGTATTATACAACTAAGGATATCAATGATTTCATTCTGTGATTACAAGTTCATATACCGACCATTAGCCAGTGGGTCAATACTCTAAATTATGATTTGAAGGGATTAATTATGACATGGTGGGAAACTTACCAAAATGACTAGATCAAGTGGGATGATGCATCTGAGCTCATGATTAGTAGGTTTTATCTAAAATAATTTATCTACAACAATGGGCCATTATTTTAAGAAGGTGAGTGTCCTAAAAGTCATATACACAAATGTGTTGAAGCCTAAACTGGGGAACATGTCACACCAAAGTATTGGGTTAACATTTTCCTCTATACACTTACTCCATTACCAATAACATGGTACATGTACCAAGAGTGTAGAAGGGAGACAAAGTATTGGATATAGGTCCAAAGTGATTTTATTCAGACATTTGTATTTTAATATGAAAACCCTTTGGTTCATAACGCACTCTATAAAATCAAAAAACTATTATTCCATGGGTGTGCAGAAGACTTAAGCACAATGATAGAATCTATTATGTAGCAAAACATAGCATTTGATCTTAATATAAAACTAAAAAGATACAAAGTTGCTAAGAAATACAAACAATCCATGATGCATCTATGTCATCGAATATAAGATGAAGCAGAGGACACTGAGGTTATTGATTATGATGATGATCTAGATTTGAATTATTTATTTGAGCCCAAATGACCTATAAAGTTACTCAAGGACACTGGTGTAGAACTTACTAAAGAAGATAAGTTGCATAGCATCTAAGTTCCCAAACAATAAGGGAAATGATAGAAATAGGAATATGTAGATGAAGAAAAGTACAAGATCTACTAGAAACCAATTTAAAAACATGTAGCAAACATTAAAACTAAGGAGGTTCCAAAATTGGTAAACATAGGTTAATATTGGATAGAAGCTAAAATTTTCAAATCTCTTCAACTTTTGAGGGATTATCAAGATGTCTTTCCCACTAAATTCTTAAATGTCTAAGGATTTAACCCATCTCTTGGTGAAATACATATTGAACTAAAAGAGTGTGCATGGCCTAAAAATAAGTGGCCATACAAGATAAATTATAACATGAAGCTAAAAGTAAAGACTAAACTGGATAGAATGTAGGATGCAGGAATAATCTAACTAATCAAAAAGGTAGACTGGGTAAGCCCCATGGTAGTGTAGCCAAAGAAGATAAGGTAAATTTGAGTATGTGGGGATTATCACATTTTGAATGATGCTTGTGTAAATGATCCATTCCTAATTCCATTCACAGAGGAAGTTTTGGAATCAGTCATGGGACATGAAGTCTATTATTTCATGGGTGGTTTTAACAGATATCACTAAATACCAATCATAGACGAAGATAGAGACAAAATGACTTTTATAATGGAATAGGGTTATTTTGCATACAAGGTCATGCCTTTTGGCCTGAATAACACACCTACAATGTTATATCATGTAGTGGTTACTAAATTCAAAGATTTCATTCATGACTTCATATAAGTTTGTCTTGATGATTGGGCAGTCTTTTCCTTATTCAAAGAGCATTTGTCTAAGTTGCATCTAATGTTAGAATGATGTCAAGTTGTATGCATCACTTTTAATTTGAATAAATGTATATTTTTTACACCCTTTGGTGTCTTGTTAGGACATGTAGTATATAACAAAGGCATTTTGGTAGATTAATAAAAAATTACAATAATGTTGAGTATGCCTCCACCCATCAGCTCTAGTGAAGTGCACTCTTTTTTGGGACATACAAGCTAATATCACAAGTTTATCAAAGGATACATAGATATTTTATCTCCATTATAATATTTACTATGCAAAAATACCAAAAAAATTTAGACTAAAAAATTCCAAGTAGCCTTCATTGAGCTAAAATGAAGATTGGTTACTATGCTCATACTTGTTTTTCTAGACTAGAGTAAGCCCTTTCATGTACATGTGGATTATTTGGGTATTATAATTAGTGTTGTGCTTGTGTAGTTGAGAGAGGGTGGAATTGACCATGCTATTCATTTTACTAGAAAGAAACTATTTGACACAAAGAAAAACTAAATAACTACTGAATGAGAAGCATTGACCATCATGCTCATACTACATAAATTATGACATTATCTTTCTTGTGATGCCATTCAAAGTCTTCATTGATCATCAAGCTCTATGATACCCTGTCAACAAGATAATGCTAGGAAGATGCACCTATTGATGGTTGATTTTGTTTTAGGAGTTTCAACTTTGCATTAATATCAATTTAGGAAGAGAGAATGTGGGGCCAAACCATCTCAACCACATCCTTAATGGTGAGGATCCAAAAGAATTATAAGAAGACTCTCCTGATTCTCATCTCTTCAGTGTTTTTGTGATTCTTGAAAATTTCAAATCCATTGCCAAATTACTTGAGAAAAGAGTCTTCCCTATGTACTATCAAGAGCATGATAAGAATTAGTTTATAAATACAGCCCTACCATATACCATCATCAATGGGTTTTTGTATCACTTGGGGAAGGATGAAGTCTTGTGTAGGGTTGTTATAGAAAATGAACAACTTTAAATTTTGTAGGAGGCACATCAAAGAGTCATAAGAGGACATTTTATAAGAGAAAATATGGCTAAAAAGCAACTATAGAGTGGGTTATGGTGGTCAAATTTATTCCAATATGTACACAAATTTGCATAGCACTGTGATGTCTACCAATGTATGAGTAAACTAATATAAAAATATGAAATTCATTTACAACCTTGATTAGCTAAGAAGCCTTTTGAAAAATGGGGCATTGACTTTGTCATACCCATCACCCTATTGAGAAAGTACAATAAAGTAAGGTATATCATCACTATGATGGACTATTTTACTAAGTGGGTTAAAGTTGTTACAACACCCAACTATAGTATGAAGGTCACAATAAAGTTTCTATATGAAAACATCATTACAATGTTTGGATGACATAAAATTAGTCAGTGATATAGGAATGCACTTTTTTGAATAATACCATCAAGGCTCTGACTAAGCAATTTATTATTTATCATCACAAAATCACTGCATAACATCCATAGGTAAATGGCCAAGCTGAAGCTTCAAATAAAGTGTGAGGTAAAATGCTAAAAAAATCTATGGCATCAAAAAAGATGATTGGGAAGATCGTATTCTTATGATTTTGTGGGTATATCACACACATTACAAGAGAGCCATTGGGTTTACACCATTCTAGTTGGTGTATGGTCTTGAAGTAGTCATGTCGATGGAATACTTAGTGCCTATTTTGTGCATTTCCATGGTCATACAAATAAGAGATCATGAGTCTCTTATGAACATACTCATTGAACTAAATAAGATGGATGAATATAGACTCAGAGCAATATGGATGTAAGAAGTGCATAAATAGAGATAGAAAGCATAGCATGATAGGAATTTTCACTAGAAATAATTTCATAAAGATCAACTAGTATTACTCTATGACAGTCATTTTAAAGCATTTTTTGGAAAGTTATAGATTTCATGAAAAGGGACCTATATTATCCATGACCTAACATAGAAAGGAACTTTGGTTTTAAGATATATTCAATGAAATATTTTACTAGGGTGGGTAAATGTATGTAGGATTAAGTGATACCTCCAATAGTCAATTGATCTCATTCTATAAAGTGAGTGGGTGTTGAGTAACACCAAATAGATTAGGATTTCCTAAGTTTTGCATGCTTTGTGTGTTTATTTTTTGTTTTTGTTTATCTATAGATGATTTATTCACCTATATTTGAGACTCAAGATAACAAGCATAGCTTTCACTAGACATACACAAGAGGATCCATGTGTACCACCATGAAAGTCAAAGATAAGAGACTAAAAGAACTTAAGTCTGAGAAAGGTATGAAAAATGTCCCATCAATAAGATATCCATTAGATAATGGTCATCCACCAAAAGTACATGCTAGTTCCAAGGGTTGATTGATGTGATCTTCAAAAAATTGGTGGCATATCAACATCAACTTCTCGTACCCCCCAATATGAACACCAAAGAGCATAATGACTTAACTCTACACGTACACATGCACCAATGACTAACTACTTTAATGGCTAGATTAGATATAAATTTACCACATCCACCATTACATTCATAATAAGTGGATAGCTAAGCATGACATTCACATGAAATAAAAGAGTCACCAAATCTATAAATCTTAAGTTTAAATACCAAGTTTCTATTTTATCTTTATGTATATTTTTTTGAGTTAAAATTTTTAAGAGATGAATTTATTTTCTTGTATAGAGAGCTGATAGCATCCATTTTTTTCACTTCATGCAGCTATGGATATTTTTCATCACATCAAGGCTCTCATATATGCTCTAAAAGAGTCCATGGTTGTTGACATGGTGCTCAAACAAACTAAGATCAATGACTAAGAACCATTTGACTACCTCCACCAAGAAAAATAAAAGCTATTCTGATCATAACCTATTGATGTTGCATAACTACTCACTCTCATAACTCTCCAAAATTTCTAGAATATAGATGTTGAGTTCCTACTATGATTTCCTACCTTTAGTGACTTGTAAGATATCATATAAGTATTTTTAGGGTGATACAATGATGGTAACATCTATTTGGGGCTGAATGTGACTATTGTAATCAATACACAAGCCATGGCTTGAGGTTTCACCATACCTGCACTAGAGATTCCTTGGCTCTACATAAGATGAAAATGCCCCCCATTATAGAAGTATGGGATTTTTATGTGAAGATTAATAGAGTATCCCAAATGATCCAGTATGCATCTTCATGGAGTGTATTACTAGACTATTTTGGCAGATGACTAAGTCTACCAAGTAAATACCTAAAGGAGTAATGGAAATCACCCACTAGATGATCCATAAAAATGAATAATTCAATTAGCTAGAGTAATTTATCTAGGATTTAATCACCAACATTGATAAGTATTAAATCTTTCCAAAGTAGACATTTCAATACTAGTTCCTAATATTCCTACTTTGTTTCACATAATGGAAGTCACCAAAAGGAGAAGTGCATCTTGATGTAGACTATTGGCCATCATATCAATTCTAGAATCTCATTTGGATGTAGGAGCATGGAGCCTTAACACATAAGGGAAAGTTCAAATCTTGGTGGGAGGAGTGCTTGGAGCTCATTTCCACACATCCCTAAATGCTACTTGATGTCATGTAATTCCTAGGTGAGCACACAACTATTAAATTACTACCACAAGCTATCCTCATCAACATCCATGAGTTATCACACTATCCATTCTAACCACTCCCATTATTCATAACAATAGACATGGTGTAGGCCAAAGTAGCTCAATAGAAAGAGTTCACAACTAGGCATGCAATTCTTCTTCAATCAATACCACCTGGTGCATCCATCCCTACTATATAACAACTATAAAAAGCCACCCGCTTATAGTATTAAATAGGAAAATGAAAATAAAATAAAAATTCAACATCCCCTCCCATGAAATAAAAGATAGGCAATATTGTAACTTAGATGGATGATCTGAAGGTGACTCAGCTCATGAATACATGTGACCTTCTAAATATGGGCATAGATAAGCAAGAAGTATACCAAGTCATGATAGCAAACATGGTTGGGTACTTCTTTGAAAAGGAGGAAGAGAAATAATTTTTCTTTTAGAAGGTGGTGTACATGATTCAAGTACAAAATTAGGTTCTCCTAGAACTATGGGTTGACCTCCCATCTTTCCCACCTTCCATCATTATGGATATATCCTAAGAAGAAGTGAAGTAACTATAGTTTATAATGGACTTATTTTAGCTTTAATATGCAATTACATTCATATCCAAGGACATATTTACATCTCTTCCAAAAATTCCATCTAAAATACTTGTGCATAGGCCTTGAACAAAGTGAGAGGAAAGGGTATCCCCTACATTATAAGATCACACATTTGGAGGACCAACGGCTATATAAGAAGCACAACCTACCCCTAAATTTTCTCAAAAACCACCAAAATATAGATTGGTCACACTAAGGAGGAGGAAGGCATAGGTTTCAAGATCAGAAGTGCACCCAAGTGATTCACTGCTATCACCCTAGGATCAAGAGGCCGAATATCTCACACTAGAGTAGCTAATAGAAGAAGAGCAATAAGACATAAGGGAAGAATTAGCTTGTATAGTATAATGGTGAGTGAGGAAAGAGGAAAATAAAATATAGAAAGAAGAAGTGTAGTAATAGCAATCCATGTAACAATCCAAAGAAGCTAAGGCCACACAAAAGGCCAAGGATACAAAGGCTAACATACAAAAGGCCATGTATTTGGCTAAAAAGGAATAATAAGTGGCTAATGTAGCCAAGTAAGTGCAAGAGGAGTGAGAGAAGAAGGAAAAGTAAGAAGAATAATAAAAGAGAAAATAAAATGTAGAAGCCCAAACATAATAGGCCATGGAAGTTATAAAGCATGTATAGAAGCAGGTAGAGGAAGCCATGAGAAAAAAAGGAAGAAGAAGATGAAGCCCATCAATAAAAATAGGCATAGGAATAATCTCAATCACAAGTGTAGGCCTAGGCCCAAATTGCACAAGAGAAATCCAAGGTCATGGCCTTAGTAGAAGAGAAGATAAGAAAGAAGAGTAAGAAAATAAGAAGAAAGAAGAAAATAAGAAATAGAAGAATGGACAAAACAATTTTAGGCCCAAGAAGAATAAGCAAAGATGTAATCTACACAATAAGAGTTGAAGAATAAAAAGGAGGAGGATGATGAATTAAAATGCAAGAAGGTTGAAGATGTTGTGCAATAAATCAAGCTATCAATAGAGGCCACAATGCATCATCGACAAGTACTAACTACCATACAAATAGGTTCTCAGTAACTTGAGTTGCCACTAAGAGGTGTCTAGCTATGGGATGTTCCCACAATTGGTGCTCAGTGAACCACATTCTCACTCCCCCTTGACACTCTACCATGTCCAGACCTTGCAACATCTACAAGCACATTGGACACACTCCTAGTCATGAAGATGGCTTCCTTGGATGTATCTTAGCTACCCCTAAAGAAATAGTTGGAGAGTATA